>NQII01008735.1:13564-83287 GCA_002778355.1 Clitarchus hookeri
TTTTTTTTTTTTACTTTTCAAGTAGACGAACAGAAGGTTACCCACTACTACCAATGTTATTTACATATCTGGTTATTTATCCAACATGTAGGCATGACTGAATACTTTATTGTGTGACTGAAAAGCCAAGGTCATAAATTTATCTATAATAATTGTTTGGTTCCTTGCGGAATTGGTGGAACTGAGAAAATTACGGAACCATCTTTTCTACTGTAGTCTCCGTGTTTGTATAATTAAATGGTTTATAAATCGTTGTATTTCATAAATCTTTCCCAAGATAATTTTGAATTATAATTTTATAACATTTATGTTATGTCTATTAAAAGCAGCCGACCAAACTCTGTATTAGCATATCCCTGGCAAACACAACGTCCAACCAAACCATACTTAATGAAATGTGGAAGAAAATGTTTTTTATGTAAGCGATGTATATTTTACCAATGAAATAAACAATTCCTACAACTCCTGTGGAACCCGCCATTGGTTGAATTAGATTTTACATAAACTATAAATGTTACCTTAAAAATAAAAAAATACAATTAATGTGAATTATTTGAATGTTACGTTTACTCAGATTTTATAACAGGCGCTGCAGCACAGAATTGTAAAGCCCTCCTTCACATATGTATGGCTGTATTCGTATTTTACGGGATTTCGCAGACCTCTATTCAATATGAAATATTAATTACCATACCGTCTATCAATAACTGATAGTAATTATTACTAGTGTATGTAACATGGTGCATGAAGTGTCGACTCGTATTAATATAACTTTTTTTTTCAGTTTCGGCATGCAAATAAAAATAACCTTCGTTCATTTATTCTCGAGCAAAAATATTTAGCGGTTTTTTTTTTGTTTGCGTTGTTACGTTTTCAACCGTTTGTGATTCCAGAGTTGCGGAAACATCCATTAACATGTGTCACACGTATGAGGGAAAATAAATAAACTTCCCCCGTACACTCTCTTAAGAGTGGGCGCGCACACACACAGACACACAATTATCACACACGCACAAATTAACACATGTGTACATGCACGAAAACATTCCCTCGTACTCTCACACACAAAATGTTGCGAAATTCTATCTTGCTTGGCCTATAGTAAACAATTACGTGCTTTCAACGAATATAATCAGTCTTCCAGCACGTAGTCATTGAAATAAATTCATTCTGATAGTAAAGATGTTACTTTCAACCTACACAGCTCAAGAGGGTTTGATTACTTAATGAAGCGTGGGTTTGAATAGTTCCTCCTTTATTTGGCTTTTATCTAGCCATGACTGTCTGTACGGCACGGACTTACATAATGCTCGTTTAAAAAGTTTAATATAAAACTCGTGCCGGTATTTTAAATTGTCTGCAGAAAGGACGGCAATCATACAACACGTAAAACGTATTTACGCGTAATGAAAACATTTGCATGTGCAGCTGGAAGACTGTGATACATTAGTGTCCTGCATATTTTGCTAAACAGCTGCGAGTTTTTAGAAGATACTAGGTTAGTTTCGGTTCGGTTAGTTAAATCTAAAACACTCAGACCGGCACGATCATTTGCCCATGAAATATGCATGAGTGCTAGATTAATGTTTGTCCGATCGCGTGCAATTCATTGAGGAATATTAGGTTAGTGCTGATTTATAGGGACGTCTGTGGATGTTTTATTTTAACTTGATCAACCATATTAAAACTCTGTCTATATAGTAGTAATTTTAGTGTTACAATAATGTATAATCAATTTTATAACGTTTTGGATTAAAAAATCGAATAATATATGAAGATACAGATGTTGGTTGCCGTGACTTCGTGTATAATGAAACAGTCGCTATGATAATTTGCTTAGCAATGAGAATAAGCATTATAAAAATTATGTTCTTTTTCTTCTATATCAACATCTATTTCGCTTAATTCATAGATTTTATAATGACATTTTCCTTTGAACTAATTTTTAAACCTTTTTATTTCAAGAAAAAAAAACTGTCAGAAAATTGCTTTCCATGTAACTTGCTTCATAACAATCATGGCGGCTACTATTGACGCGCTGGCATTAGGACAGNTCAGAAAATTGCTTTCCATGTAACTTGCTTCATAACAATCATGGCGGCTACTATTGACGCGCTGGCATTAGGACAGAACAAAATGTATATTATATTATATTGGTGCTTACTTTTAAATATATTTGTGTGTACTGTAGATATTGTAACTTTTTGGTCATAAGCCTGAGATTGCACTTTATTTTTATAAATAGGAATCAGGCTATGAACACTTACTTAGTTAGGAAATAATATTTCCGCACTTCAAAAATTACATATAACTTCTTAGTTCAGTACTCACACTGCAGAAGCGTTGCCAGCTGATCCCACTTGTTGAACATGATAACTTACTTTCTATAACCCTTCATTTTCTACGCTGGTAGTCTGGCATTTCCTACATTCCTCCAGGTTCTCTTCTCTTATTTTCGTATTCATCTTATTACACGTAAATTTAAAAATGTGCAACTTACATAGCATACGGTTGGATTAAGCTGTAAAATGTTTGGCATTTTGCCTTACAAAGAGATGTAAAAAACGCGTCTTCCTTTTTTTAAGATTGTTGTTTATCCTGAATGGGATATATTTTCAGCAACAAAATGGCCTTTGCTGCAATAATTATTTCTGCAAAATGTGTTTTCATGTTTTAACACATTAACTTGCAGCCGTCGATTTCCCCTCATACTTCGCATTTTGAGAAGGAAAAATGAATTATATTCAATCCCCTCGCTGACGCAAGACGCATACTAGGGTGTCACTAGTGGTCTGAGTCCCATTTGATTAACCTCAAAAGGGGTGTCTCCAGGGTGGACCCTAATTGGAGGCATCGTTTAACCTGGGAAACTGATCATCCCCCATCCCCACGAACCTTTGGGAGGTGTGTTGCGGTTGGCTGGCGGGTTCTACCACCCCTTCTGAGGTGTGCTGTGATTGGCCTTTTGCTTGTAGGGGTACCCTTTCGGTGGTCAAAGCGCACAAGCGACATTTGCGGGAATTTGAAATTTTTCGAGAAAGTCTGGAGGGCAACCGACTAGAGGCGGGGTAACCGGAGTGTAGGGTTGGACCAGTAGGTTAAGGAGGCGGTAATTCGTCGGTTCGAGCACCGTCGAAGGTAATATGCATAGTTAGTACGTAAATACCTCGTAATGAGTAATTACAATTGCGTAAAGAACAATCACGCAAACCAAACCTATTGAATATACCGAGAGTAAGTCCATATTACGAGAGTAAGTACATGTAACGAGATTATGTACATTTACTAAGAGAGTAATTACTCACTAAGTACATATGTTTATCCATCGGCTGCCGAAACACAACTGTCGAGGATTGTGAGGTGCTCCTGGGTTTGAGCCCCAGCGAAAGTAATTACACGTAATTAGGGGTGAGTATTGCATAATTAACAACTGCATAATGAGTAATTGCGTAATGAATAAGTACACATACCGAGAGTTATTATATACCGAGAGTAAAAACATGGTAATTACACTCTAAGTACAGATCCTACCCCGAACAAAGCTCATTCGCAACTAAGATGTGATTTGGCAATATGTCCGTGTTATACGCCCCCCATTTTGGTTGATTTCGATTCCCGCCAAGTTTAAGTTAATCTAATTACATTTATACTGGTCTAAGACCTGATTCGAATCCCATAAAGAATAATTAAACCATAAATATATTTGTACTGGACCAGTTCTCTGTTAAAATTCCATCGAAAGTAAGGAAAATATAAATATATTTATACTGACCGTAACCTTGGTTCGATTCCCGTCTAGGGTAATTAATTCGTCATTACGTTTGTATTGGGTTAGTCTTTGGTTCGAAACCCATCAAGGTTAAAACATAATTACATTTATACTGAGATAGTCCTTAGATCGACCTCCATCGAGGGTAATTCAAGCGTAAATATTGATAATGACAAAGTCCTTGGTTCAAATCCCGGTGAGGGTATATACATGTGTACCGAGATAGTCCTTGGTTAGATTCCTGTCGAGGGTAAGTAAATCGTAATTAAGTTATACACACACCATATAAAGTAATTAAAGCATAATAACAGAGGATAATTACATTTGAGCGACTACTTGTAAATACATATCCAACGGCTATGAGAGTCAATACCATACTGAACTCCAACTAAGTGTTACGACCCCTCCCGCTCGAAAAAAATTTATTAAAAATAATTGCGTATCGAGAGTAAATACATATAGACATATAAGGGGGAAGTACACATTGGAACGGCTCAGAAACAGGAAGCAGACTGAATTTAGAACACTAACAACTTTCGATTACACACCCACCATCTTGAAAGTCAAATAAGGGGAAATATTGTAAAAAAAAATGTAGTCTTTGCCATACATTGTTTTAAAGGGATGGGATTTTAATATTTGTCGGAATCCTTTAACCAAGAACAAATACCGAGAAACTCACGAACGGCTAGCGGAGATTCCTTAGCGCCGAGGGAGAGTGTTGGCATTTTCCCCGCTAGGAGTGCTTTGCGGCGCGGATACTCAGTCAACACGCAGGCGAGAGAGTAAACATGACCCCTGGCCATTCCCTGAAGAAAGGCGTGAAGGTGTAGGCAGGACGAGTGGAGACCACAGTTCCATTGAATGCCGACAGGAGCGGGCAGACGACACTCCTCCAGCAGCCGAAGCCAAAACATCGGGACCCTCTCTTAGAAGAGTAGGTGAGACAGGACGAGGAAGGCAGTTGCACAACCCGAGGTCTCTCTCTCGCACCTGTCTCTGCGTCTAGCACACATCGCCTACCGCTTGAAAGCTGGCGATCAGGGGAAGGGCTGTAAAATAATTTAATTTCGTGTGCTATATCTAAGAAACTATGTAATCTATTTTAACTTATATTTTTACATTGGCAGTATACAAACATCGAAATTTTGTTCTCCATTTGTGTAGTCGCCACTTGAAAACTACGGAGTTATTATTCTATGTCTCGGGGACCAATCAACCAATTACCACCAAATGTTACACTGGAACATTTCAAATAAATTTGTACCTAATTGTTCACAGTACAAATGCTACAGAAAGCCATGTAAACTGTGATGATTTTAATTGGCCAGACAACAATATTCAAAATTACAGCATCATAAATAATTTTGCTAAGTTTGCCACACATATTAAACTATTTAACTAAATTAAACCAAAATTTGTATGTAGACAGCATACATTAGAAGCAACGTATATAGAGACACGTTTTCTGGCAATACCATCAAATAATAAAATTATATTTTATGTCATATCTTAAGGATCAAACAACCGATTGGCACCTAATTCTTCACACAAGTAGCGCTACGATAAGCTATGCAAATTTACATGTTTTAAGTGGCTCAGTCACTTATTTTCAAAAAGATGGCCCTGTAAATTTGAGTTATAAGACTAATAAAATCTGAAGTTGATGTTTCGAATTCAAACTCCGTAATGCAGTGGGTTGCACGCTAATGTATGGTAAGAGATTTACTGGGTTCAAGTCCCGGTAAGGATCGTGTGTATTCGTAATCGTTTCTCTACTGTTGCATAAGTTTCTGGTTTCATTTCTAAAGTTATTGCTTTCTAAGAGAAGTCAAGTCCTCCCTGCCAACTTAGCTTTTAAGAAATTATTTAAAAATTAATTGCACACTTGTTGAGGAAAGTAGGCTCATTAGTTATAGCCGTAAATTCCTGTTTTTAATGGAAGCTGGGCATTGAATTACATATAAAATAAATTCACTTTTTTTTTCAATACTGGAGCTTATATATGTATTTGAAAGAGCAATGAAACAAAAAGCCTCGTTGAAGAAAATGTAATTACAATTATAATTTTTTCACAAATCTATTTTGGCGAATTACTGATAAAAGTATAAAATACTACTGTGCTATAAAGTACACGCGTATTAATGTAATCAAAACCTGGATAGATGTTGCCAACAGTGAATTATCGAAACGCAAATTAAATTATTCAACTGCAGGGATTTCATTCAATGCGGCTGGCAAATGCATTAACAACGAATTTTGTTTCTTCCACTTTATTAAACATGCACTCTTTTACCGCCCCACAAAGATATATATGAGTATACTGCAGATATTGTTTTATTATTTTTCATTAAAATACTTTATTAGTTTTCATTTAGAGTTTATTGGGAACTATTTTTGTCCAATTAACGTATCTGAAACCATTTTTACAACCCTGCAAAAAATAATTGCCACTCTCGCTGGATAAACACATGCCTTTTGTATTAAAATATTACTTTACATTTATAAACAAAAATAAACTTCTATCTACATATATTGAAGTCAAAATTTAAATGTATGTATTACGTCAGTATGTTTGTCTTCTGTACAACTCTACACCGTTCAACGAATCTAGACGAAATTTGCAGGGGTGCCCTTCAGAACACATCTTAAAATAATGTGTATGCCAAAATTGTCTCCATTGGGCTCAAAACCCCAAAAATCCTTAAAACGTGGTCGTGTATCTCACTTTTACGCCGTTTGACGGATCTGGACCAAACGGGAAGGATGCCCTTCAGTGTCGATCTTAAAATACTATGTTGGCCAAAATCGGCTCTGACAACCAATTGGGTCGGAAATCTCTAAACTGAGGTCGTGTATATCTGGGCAGTCAATTGACCGTGCATCTCTCATTGTCCTGATATACCCGAGCAACGCCAAGTAATTCTGCTAGTATTTCGTATTTAACAATCAAGAAAATGAAATAAGACTAAATGTTATGTAAGTACATAAATATTTAATTTCTATAACATCATGATTGTAATTACTATAGTTTCACAGATCATTATAATACCTTTAAGAGTTGCTGAGCTATTGAGTAGTTTTCATCTCAATTCGCGCACTCCTGCCCTCCAGAGAACTGAATTTATGCGGTTATCTGAAAGAATGTTTTTGTTCATTGCCCTTGCCATTATAACCGTGTCTCGGGTGCGGGGAACCTTCCAGATCGGGCCACCGAGAGACTATTTAAGCTGCGACAGGCCTTGAAGCCGAGAGTTTTTGAAAGTCTGAGAGTTTAGAGTATGAAGGATTGTGCGACCATAAGCGACAGGAGTGTAAAGACGACGAACCAGCAGAGCGTCGAGTGGCGGAGAGAGTGACCAGCGTGAGTGATGTCTGTGGACCGCTAGCATCGGTGCACTGGGGGGTGAGAATGGCGGAATGGGCTGTTTTTACTGGATGCGCGAGTAACAGATGGTAGTAGACAGAATAAACATGTATAAATAACGAGTGTGAATTAAGAGACTATAACCAATATACAGACATTGAGAATGGCTGTAATTATATTGAGATATATATTACTATTGCGATCACTGATAATAAGAAGAATGATACAGAAGATAGCTAGGCTAATTAAATAACAGTTGCACGAATTATTTAAATTAATATTTAGTTTTTTTTTATTAAGACCTCTATCCTCCACGAATACGAATACGCCTGTCCGGCGATTTGTAAAAATACATTATCGGCATGTAAAATAGGATGTGTGTTGCTTCAAAGAACGAAATAATTTTTAATGGGGTACGTACATAACGTTTTCAAGATTTTCCGTCAACTCTTAGGGCGCAACTTGTTATGTGTCCTTCAAAGCAAGACTGGAGGCTAAATAAGCCACGATGTTTACGCTTCGATATTACTACAGGCACAAGACAGCCAGGACTAATGTGCGCTCTGCTTGTTCACTCATAATGCACTGCTTCAGGCCTTGTTGACCAGGGTTCAACAGTATTATGAGTCGCTGGTCTGCGCTGACCTTGTCCCGTCCCACGCGAGGAAGTGACCAGCGGGAGGAAAATCTGCGACTACGATCATCAGTGCAATGAAGAGTACGACTGCTGGACAATTGAACTGGTTACGTGAGTGAAAGACAATTAAAAGTGATCGTAACAGACAGACTGAATATGTGTTAACGATAAGTATGAGTTTATTAACTACAACTAAACAGAGACTTTAAGAAAGTCGTTAATTAAGAGTTGAAATGGACATTAAATATTTCGCTCAACGAGAAATAAAAAAAGTAATTGTGGAGATAGATAATTTTATGCTGTTAATAATAGCTGTGTGAATAAATTAAAAATTGAATATGGTTATTTTATTTTTATTATTGCCTCCATCCCTTACGAACTCGGAAACAACCCTCAGGCGTCTTGTAACAATACGTAGCCAAGTTCATTGACGTATAGCATAGGCGTGTGCAGCCGTCATCATTAGGGTGGGCAGAAAGTTAAACAATCGTCGATGAATACATAAAAGTAAGGACGGCTCCGGGGGGATTTTTTCCCCGGGAAAGTTTTTGATTTAAGGTTTAAAATATTGAATTTGTGCCAAAAATAGTATATTATTAGAAAAACACATTTCGAATTATTTCCAAAAAATTGTATGGGAAACTCGATTGTGAAAGACTAATTTATAATTATTAGAGAAGTGAAATGAGTTAATAAATTAACACATTAACTCAAACTAATATTCACCTCTATATTTCAGAATATCTTATACATACCAATATGCTCTTAGGCATGCTGAAATTTCCAGATTAATAAATAAATTTAAGCGACAGCAATTTATTTTTAATAAATATGCTTGTCATTTGGGGGTGCCTTAACACACCCGCCACACACAGTGCTTACGTCTAAGCTGTTTATTCTGACAATAACTTAACGGAAACTTTAGTTTCTTGCACTTCACGGCTTTAAAATATGCATATACGCCAATGACTTATGTACGAATTATATTTCTCCCGAATATTCTTTTGTATTGAAACTTTCGTTTTCACTCACGCAATACTTAATATACTGCCCCCATTAATTGAAAGAAAAATATGAAAAATGTAAATCGTTACGTTCAGAGACAAAAATCTGAATACCAAATTGCATGTATGTTTTGTAAGAGTAGTTAAAATCTCTACCAGTAACAAACATGTACATTTACAAGAACAATTTTTGCTACCCCGTGGTTTTATCGCCAAACGGGCCCCCCTTTTTTTTTTTTCTTATTTAGTGGTTCTGTGTGAGCAAATAATTTCCTATGTACCAGCTCATATCACTTTGATAAAGGCGTTGATACAAAATGGANTATTTAGTGGTTCTGTGTGAGCAAATAATTTCCTATGTACCAGCTCATATTACTTTGATAAAGGCGTTGATACAAAATGGAAGATCTCTTGATATATGGGTAGGTGTCAGCCGCCGTTTGATATAATTTCAAAACACGGAAATGAAAATCACTATATACCGTCGAATATATTTACTAAAAAGTTATTCTAGAGGACTGGAAGGGGTAATTTTTAGTTTTAATGAACTGTATTGTCACTGGGAGTATGAACCGCATGACATAATTTAAACAGCCGTGTGAACAGAATGGTTTAAGACCAGAGCTATATAGATAATTCGTAAGGAACGGAATGTATTGACTGTGCAAAACCATAGAGCTACGAGCTCATTCATAAAATAAGTTGAATGTGTATGCCAGGCAGTCAATAATAAGTAGTAGTATGCCTTTCCCCGATGAAAACTTGTTATTCTCTAAAGTACGTTAAATTGTTAAAATTATTATATAAGATTATATTTGATTCTTATATGATTTAAAAGCATCGTGGAACCGAACTTTTATCACAAGTTATACTAGTGTTACAACATTGTTGCTTCCGAAGGTTATTGAGTGAAAACGGATTGGTTATTCCCATCGCGTTGTGGAAGTTCTAAGACCATGTTCAAGTTTATATAGCCAACATCCAAATTAATCGCGGCAAAATATTCAAAACGATGGCCTAATAATAAACATTATAAGTTCGTATTCTATACGCATACCTGGATATGTAAGTATCGTAGGTATTTTAAACCTACTTTCCGATGGAAAGAAAGACTTATGAGATCACTTTCATGTCTGTTAGTCTGTGTGTATGTGTGTGTGTAAATATGTGTGTAATGCTGTGTATATTTGCGTGTGTGTGTGCGCGCGTGTGTGTGTCCCCTTCTTTCAAATTCTGAACGCTTCAAACAAATTTCACCAAACTTGGTACAAATATAAAACTTAGCAAGGACACCTGACTTTAATATTTTTCGACAACATCGGGAACTGACTATCAAAATGGCGGCATTTTAGGATTTTGGGTGATATGTCATATCTCGGAAACCATTCAACCGATTTAAACCAAATTTTGTATTCTGGCAGAGAATTGTGTAGGTATTAATTCTTGTTATGAATATTGCTGTTAGTGTGCAATTTTGTAAGATAGCACCAATTGATAAATAGAAATTTCTAATTATATCTCGAAAACTGTTTAGCCAATTCTCACCTGATTTTGGCATGCAAATAATACTATGGTAGGCCATGTAAAACTATGTTATCAAACTTGATTAGTTACTTATTTTCAAAATGGTGGCCATACAAAGGTTTCAAAATATTTAGTATATCTGCCGTGCAATACAAATAATTTCAACAAAATGTTATATACTGAAAGTGTCTATAACAAGCATCATATACCAACATATGACCACTTTTGGAGGCCAATTTGGAAGATAGCCTTAAACGAATAAATAATGACATTTTGTCATGACTCGGTAAATAATTAACCAATTCCTACCAAATTTGGCAAACAAGTAGTACTGACGCAGATGGTGTTTAGTGGTATGTTTTAGGCAAGTCAGACACTAATTTTCAAAATGGCAGCAATATAAAAAATTTATTTTAAAATGCTTTATCGTGGAAATCATGCATTCAATTCCAACATATCTTTATATGCTGGTAGTGGACCTTATAACTATCAACTATATCCATATACATCATATTTTATCCACCATTGTATAAGATAGCGCCATGTGAATAAAATAAAGTTTTTGTGTCATATCCCAGTAAACAATTGACAAATTCCTATCAAATTTAGCAACCAAGTAGTTCTGAGGCAGTTAATGTCAAGTGATATGTTCTAAGCATGCCAGACAATCTTTTTTTCATTATGGCGTCTATATAGCCATATTAGATTAGAATGCTATATCGTGGAAAACATGTTATCGATTTTAACTAAACTCTTCATACTGGCAGTTGATATAACAAATATAATCTCTATGCACATAGAGCATCATTTGTCCACCAATTTGTACGATAGTGCCATGCGAATAAATAGATCTTTTGTCCTGTTTCGGGAAACAATGTACGAATTCCTTCCAAATTTGGCAAATAATTCTTACTGCAGCAGTTGTTGTAAACTGTTATGTACCATGAAGGGCAGGCATTTATATTCAAAATGGTGGCTGTATAAATATTTTAGATCAGAATATTTGATTAAAGAAACAGATTTCTACTTAACTTTGTAATGATGGCAGTACTTATTACACCATCAAATTTGTATATTCAGAGACACATTTTTCAGCCATTTTGCAATATAGCCCTACTAATAATAAACAATAACTTTATCTTGTACCTCGCGAAACAATCAACCCCTTCTTATAAAATTTGGCAAATATGTGTACTGCGGTAGTCCATAATAAAAAAATTAATTTTTTTTAAGAAGGGCACGCTCATTTTCATAATGGCGGCTATAAACCATTTTAATTTTGTTGTCAATATCTGGGAAACAATGTAAACTAATTAATCTGAACTTTGTTTATTTTCAGTACACAATCATCAAAATTGCTACAACATGTCTTTATTGTCCTCCATTTATGAAGACCGCCACATGGAAATTATGAAGGTTTTATGCCATGTCTCGACAACCAATCAACCGATTTCTACCTAATTGTGCACGCAAGTAATGCTACATATTGCCATGTAAGCTTTAATGATTTAAATTGGTCGACAAAAATGTTCAAAATAGCAGTTTCATAAATATTTTAGGTAAATATGACATATATACTGATTATTTTAACCAAACTCAACCAAAATGTATGTAGATATTATACATTAGAAGCATTGTATATAGATACTCTATTTCTGTAAATTTTGCACTAAAACATCAAATAAAATAATAAAGTTTTTTTATGTCATATATCAGGGACCAAACAACCTATTTCCATCAAATTCTTCACACTAGTAGGGATACTGTAAAGTTTATAAACTTACATTTTGTTATGTGGCTCAGTCATTTATTTTCAAAATAAAAGCCCAGCAAATATTTTAAGTTAGTAAATGAACCCTATCATTCGAAACATTAGGCATATTAAATCGGAAGTTGATGCTCCGAATCCGACCTCCATAACGCAGTGAATTGCACGCTATCTAAGACCACGAAGTTTTCTGTCTTCAAGTCCCGGGTGAGGTATGTGTGTATATGTGATTGTATCACTACTGTTGCATAAGTTTCTGGTTTAATTTCTGAAGTTGCTGCTTTCAAAGAGACTTCAAGAATTTCCTACCAACTCAGCTTTTAAAAAAATATTTAAAAAATAATTGCAGCCGTATTGAGGAAAGTAGGCTCATTAGTTACTTCAATAACTTATTGTTTTCCTTACCAATAACGTATTAAGAAAGTATTAACAATTAACGCACAGTGAAAATATTAAATAGGTGGTTAACACGTTTATACTTGTTTACTAGCGTGTCGTTAATTAATTTTATTATGTTTGCGGCGTTTGCAGAAAAAAAAAGTACAGGTCCTTTTTAGTTTGAATGGCTTGTGTTGTCTCTGGGAGAATGAACCACATGACTTAATTTAAAAAGCCGTGAGAAGAGAATGATTTGAGACCAGTGTTATAANTGTCTCTGGGAGAATGAACCACATGACTTAATTTAAAAAGCCGTGAGAAGAGAATGATTTGAGACCAGTGTTATAAGTACAGATAGTAATAAGTAACGGATTGTTTTGATTCAGTAACAATACAGCACGAGTGCTTTCATAAAATATACAATGGGTATTGGTATATTCAAAAATTTATTTCTTTAAAATTAAGAACATTTATAAATTTTCTAGGACTAATAAACTGTTTTTGCACACGTGTACAGGATAATAATTGGTTGAGGAGAGCTCCGGGGAAGGGCAATAAAACCCCGACGCTGGTTGATAACGCCAGTCGGAATGCCGCGATAGAGTGCAGTTCGGGAAAAAGAGGAGGATCAAGATTCGCCGTGTAATGCATTTCCTGTATCGAAAACACGTCGCACTTTTTTTTTTGTCCTCTCCCCGACCGACCACTTGGCCAGGGGCTGATTCTCGCGTCCCGGGAGGAGCGAGGGAGAGATTAGGGGCGAGTTTTTATGGCCGCGTCAGGTCGCCAAGATAAGGTGCGTTACAGCTGACCTCATCAAACGCAGGCGCCTCCGGGCAAGAGTGGCACATGGCGACGCCTGGAGGCGGGATATTCCCCTTTTCCCCCCAACAACATTTTGAAACATGGGGGCGTAAAAAATAAAATACTGGTAATTTGTTTGAATTTTCGTAACGAGTTCAGTAATTTGTAAAATAAAACCTGCTTTGTTCGGTAGTCAAAATATGAATTTTGATATTTTCGATATCTACTTTGTTATGTCCTGTACTTACTAAACTAAAAAAAATTTACAAATAGAAATGAAACCTGCGTTTACTGAAAAGAAAAGTTTCATTTCCTTTACCGTTTTAGAATATGTTGGCAAAAATATATAATAGGGGCTACATTCTTCGCTGGGTATGTTAGGACGAAGAGAGGGATAATATTTAATAACGCACATACCACTCGTTCAATCCGAATATCATTTCGGATCAAAAGACTGCCATTACCCTTCAATGTCTGGTTTGATATGACCATAAATCAGACCCAGAGACAGTTGCAAAAAGTGGAATAGAGATATTTGAGTGAAATATGCTACAGAGATGGGCAACTAATCTCTACATGTCCTGACCCAGACTGAACTCACCTGCTGTAGCTACTTGATGATCCTAGCACCTGAGAGCATAATCGCTAGTGTGGTGTACAAAGACTTCCTTCGGTAAAACGAAATTAGAGACTGCTTCAGATACACTCATTTGCATTAAAAAAATGATCATGAACATACCGCGCGAGTACAACAAATGTTGTCACGCAGTGTCGTGATAGCATGACATGTGTCCCAATTACATTTAATGTGGTTTGCTTGCGCGGGTGTGCTACTAAGGGGCATACATGCCCCCCCANATGACATGTGTCCCAATTACATTTAATGTGGTTTGCTTGCGCGGGTGTGCTACTAAGGGGCATACATGCCCCCCCACAATTAATAGTTGCAAGACCTTGAATAATGTGTTGGTAGCAATGTGAGCCACATAATCAAATACAGTGNCCCCCCCACAATTAATAGTTGCAAGACCTTGAATAATGTGTTGGTAGCAATGTGAGCCACATAATCAAATACAGTGAACTCGCAGGAGTCCCGAACGGCGCAGTCGACGAGCCTCTGCCTAGCTTGATGAGTTTGAGAGAGGCCGCATGGTCGGCCTCCGAGAGAGGTAGGTTGGTCGTTTCGGCGCACTGCTCGCCACTTGAACCGATTTGCCTACGTGAGTCGGTGTTGAACGCAATAGGAAAGGACACATACACCCTTCGAGAAGGCTAGGGTCGACCTCGACCGACCACCAGCAGGGAAGATCGTTTCATCTCGCGACCATGTGTAAGCACTCGACAGGCGTGGCTGCGCTCGGTCCAGGAAAATGTGACGGCAGCTGGGGATACGCCCGTGTCCACCAGTGCCATATTCAAGAGGCTAGAGGAACGGGATCTGTCGTGGCGGCGTCCCTTACGGTATCTACCATTACGATCCGAGCTTCGCCGAGTACGCGTTACCTTCTGCCGGGAACGAACAGCATGGCAGCTTGAGGATTGGCGACGATTCATGTTCAGCGACGAATCACGAATCTGTCTTGATACGAACTACCGCCGAATTCTAGTCTGGAGACATCGTGGCCAGCGCTCCGTGATCCACTCTTCACCGTAGAGCGACACACCACCCCCAAAGAAAGGTGTCATGAGGTGGAGCGCCATTTTCTACTATTCCCGCACCGGGCTGATGATGACTGAAAGAACCCTGACAGCGAGGCCATGCGCGCAGGAAATTCTGCGACCATGTGCACTCGCCATCCTGGTGCAGCTTGACAACCCCATTTACTATCGTGATAATGCCCGGCCTCACGCAGCACGGGTATCTCTGACCCGCCTTCGTGATGGAAACATGCATCCTTTGCCAGCGAGGTCCCCGGACCTTTCGCCCGTCGAGAACATTTGGGATCAGATTAGATGGTAACTTCGGACAGCGGCAACTCCAGCGGATTTGGAGTATCAGTTGTGGCAGCCATGGAAGGATCTTCCTCAGGATATCGCCCGATATCTGTATGCCTCCGTGGCCGACTGTACCGCCGCCACCTGACTCCGTGGTACGGGTGTTCCAACACTTTACCAAGTGCATGCTGCAAAATTGGTGTTCTGCAATACAAGCTTAGTGTAGTACAATATGTTTACATTTTATGTAAATTGCTACACTTTTCTGTGCCTGTACCCACTTGTGTACCTCCGCGATGGAACCTTCAGGGTACACATGGGACTAGCCGCGGACGGAAAACTGTTGTGTATGTGTACACAGGATGATTCACGAGGAGTTACCTCCCTCACGGGGCCTATTCGTTACATTATTAGGAGCAAAATATGTCACATAAATGTGGGTACTACTCCCAATATTTACAAGGTAATTCAAAACATTGGAAAATCACGAATAAAATGATAACCAGTAAAATGATTTGGGAAGTCTGGCATAAGGGAATGGGGANTCAAAACATTGGAAAATCACGAATAAAATGATAACCAGTAAAATGATTTGGGAAGTCTGGCATAAGGGAATGGGGTTTCAGAGCCTCAAGATTTTCATGCTCTGTAATTACGGTCGGTCAGCGGCCATGTTGGTTGTCAGTGACCTTGACACATGACCTTAAAGCCGAGAAATTCCAANACAAGGTAATTCAAAACATTGGAAAATCACGAATAAAATGATAACCAGTAAAATGATTTGGGAAGTCTGGCATAAGGGAATGGGGATTCAGAGCCTCAAGATTTTCATGCTCTGTAATTACGGTCGGTCAGCGGCCATGTTGGTTGTCAGTGACCTTGACACATGACCTTAAAGCCGAGAAATTCCAAAAAAAACACCAAAAAAAATATACCAAAAAATTTCAAAACATGGTTTCAAAATGTATAACAAATTATTATTAAACATATATTTTAAAAATTATTCTTAAAATTGATTTTAAAAAATTATATTACTGGAGGTATCCCCAGCACCACGTCCAGCAGACGACTCACCCGGACCCGGCACCAATATTTCTCATTGGTTAATTAGTCGACAGGGCTCCACCCCCTCAGCCATAATAATTCCGTCGTATGTAGCCACCTCGTTTTCTTCGTATGCCATTTGTTTACATTTTCAACACCTAGGTGACGCTGGTGCATTAATTACCGATTTCGTCACAAGGCGAGCTGGTGATTTGGTCACCAGGCGGCAGCCATATTTGGTTATGTTTTTAAGGTATAGCTGGTGTTTCCAGCACCCTCCATATTGTATTATATTTTTAACACAAGGGGGTCACTAATTTCTCGATTTTACCACCAGACTAGCTGTTANTTAACACAAGGGGGTCACTAATTTCTCGATTTTACCACCAGATTAGCTGTTAGCACCCACCAACTCTGTAGATTCAACCGCCAGGTGAGCTGTCGACACTGAAAGTTTTTATGGGCATAGGGAAATCTGTATTTTTATTTATATTAAAAAAAAAATATTTTTACTATTAGCAAAATACTTACATGCATGATGCGGAACCTTGTTAACCAGAATAATTTAATAAATCTATATATTTTATTAAAAAATTGAAGTTGTTCTATTTTTAAAATAAGTGTTATTTAATTATATAATTGTACATATAGTAAAAACATATTTTATACCACAGTTTTTAATTAAATAAATGTTATCTCTAGGCCTTTAAACTTTAATTATATTCTTACAAAAAATGTAAATATGAAACAAAACACAATTTTATTAACAGGCACTTTTTTTTCATCAATTAATTTTATTAGAGTCGCTGACTGTCTCGAAAAAACGAACAATAATCTTTGATATATGAGCATCTGTTACAGTACCATCTGTTAATGATCGTGTTGCACTGGTGGCAGTAGATCCTGGTATTGATGGAGGTGTCACGGCTGAAGAAGTCGATTGCGCTGGTAAAACAGGACACATCTCACTCGAAGAAGAAATCGATGACGAGAAACCATCGCCAGGCAGTATCCACTCCACTTTAACTTACCTGACCATGGATTACCTAGCGTTGAAGCTAGTAGAGACAATCCACCTTTAACTTAAGCCGTTATAAAACTAAGCCCCCAATTGCTTATAATATATGCGTATGCAAGCCCTATGACGTTATATTGACATTGAACCAATAATATTAAACAATTAAGACATTGTTCGGACATCAACCAGCCAATGATCGAATTGCCACGTGATTGCAGCTGGCCATTCGCATTGAGAAATCACATGCGTGAAAGTAAGCAGGTGCTTATCATTATTATATATACGAACCACACAAACAGACCAGTCCGTAAGACCCTGTGGAAACTGCACCAGTCGAAGACATTTACACGCAAGCTCGACCCGGTGACGAGGAAGATAACCGGGAACACAGGTGCCCGATGTGTGTGGACCTCGAATCCAACGCACCCCAAAAGTAGCATCCTCAACGCGTCACTTCCACCCATATATTTCTATACAATTATTGTTTGTTTTAGTGAGCTCTACCACCCCTCAATGTTTGTCCCATGATTTTTGAATCATCCTGTATGTGTGACAGGTGCGGTAAGCAGTTTAAAAGTAGTGACCATTTACTAAGGCATGCAAAGGCACTGCATAGGTGAAGTGCATTTCTCATCAGTACCTTGGTACGAGGTTTACTGCAATCCGGTATGTTCTGATTTCGGAACATTTCCTCAAAAGTGCAGTTAGCTACATAACCTGCCCTGCACAGTTTATTGGTGTTATAAATGTCGCGATTTTTTCGCACAAGGACAACACGACTATAAATAGCTAGACGCATAAAAGCCAGTAACATTCAACAAAGTAGCTTATTTTGAGGTGCATATATATTAAAGAATTTTGTAATGTTTTTCCAGGGCATGAGTGATCATACACTCGAAATTCTTTAATAAAACATGCCTGTGAATAAAATTGTGTGTGTTTTTTTTTTCATATTTACGTAATTTGACAGAATACAATTAAAACTTTAAAGGAACATAAATAAAATATATTTAATTTAAAATAATTGTAAAATATATGGTTGTACTATATGTAAGATTATTTAATTACATTAAAAACAATTTTTAAAATTAAACAATTTTCAATTCTTAATAAAAAATATTGATTTAATAAATTATGCAGGTAGTCAAGGTCCTACATCATGCCTGTAAGTATACTGCTAATAGGAAATATATTATTTAATATGATGAATATTACAGATTTCCCTATGCCTCTAAAATATTTGTGTGTCGACAGCTCGTCTGGCGGTTCGATTGGCAGAGTAGGTGGATGTTGATAGCTCGTATGTTGGTGAAATCGAGAAATTATCGCCCCCTGTGTGTTCAAAATATAATTTAGTTATGGAGGGTGCCCGAAGCATCTATTATTCTTAAAAAAATTTAAACAATTATGGCTGCCGCCTGGTGGCTACTCGCCTGGTGACGAAATTGGTAACTAATACACTATCCCTATCTAGGTGTTGAAAATGTAAACAAATGACATACGAATAAAACTAGATAGCTACATACGACGGAGTGATTATGGGTGAGGGGGTTGGAGTCCTGACGACTTAGTAACCAATGAGAAACATTGGTGGCGGGTTATTCGTCTGCCAGACATGGTGATGGGGAAACCTCAAAAAAATATTATTTAAAATAAAAATTTGAATGATAATTTTTAAAATAATTCTTTAATTGTAATTTTTAATAAATTTGTGAAATAAATTTTTTCAACAATTTTTATGGGGATTTTCAGGAATTTTTGTAATTTTTTTTAAATTTCATGGTCATTCAAGGATACTGGCATAGAGTCAAGGACATTGGTCAAGGTCACCGATACCCAACATGGCCGCCGACAGACCGTAATGACAGAACATGGAGAGCTCCGAGGCTTCAAATCCCCATTCCCTTATGCCAGACTTCCCCAAATCATTTTACTATAACCCTTTCAGATGTATATACAGTGATATATTATCATACCGTATTATTTACAGTTCAGCATCACAATTAACACTAACAAGCTTACAAAAGTTGTTCACAAATGTCACTGTCTACTTTCATACACTTGGCCACACACTTATGAACCGCAAGTGTTGCTCTACGCAGCTTCACACGGCCATCTTTGGTTTCTGTNCAGCATCACAATTAACACTAACAAGCTTACAAAAGTTGTTCACAAATGTCACTGTCTACTTTCATACACTTGGCCAGACGCTTATGAACCGCAAGTGTTGCTCTACGCAGCTTCACACGGCCATCTTTGGTTTCTGTAGCGGCATGCATGATGCGCGCAAGTAGTTCCTCGCGTGTTTGTGCAGTCCTTTGGTAAACAATATCCTTCGTCCACCCCCATACGCAGTAATCTAGTGGGACATGGAACTGGCGTTCGAGGAGGCCAGGTGTGAAAACCGCTTCGTCNTCCACCCCCATACGCAGTAATCTAGTGGGACATGGAACTGGCGTTCGAGGAGGCCAGGTGTGAAAACCGCTTCGTCCTAATCATCTCTCAGGGAAATGCACAGTTAAGTGTTCAACCACAGCACGGTGGAAGAGAGGAGGTGCACGATCACGCCGGAAGATCACACGCCGCCTCACTGCTAACAGGACATCCTCAAGTAGCAGCGGTGGTTCTTCTTTCAAAACTTGCAGTTACACCACACCAGCCAAGCGTCCCACGGGAAGTGAACGGCCCAATCAGCTAACCGTGTAGAACACCACACCACACAGTGATGCTGAAACGGTGTTGAAACCTCATTTCCACTGTAGGGTGGGCATGCCAATTGTTGAATTACTCCGTAAATATTGGGAAAAGGACCCTCATTTATACGACAAATTTTGCTCCAAATGATGTAAGGAATAAAATCTGTGAGTAGCGGTAACTCCTAATGAATCACTCTGTTTTATACATATCAGAAACATATACGTGCATGCACATATCCACGAAAACGGCACATTTGGGGGAAAAAACGGGCAATCTTGCGGGAGTTTGACTTCTCTTTACCTGGCAATGCTGTATGCACNAACGGCACATTTGGGGGAAAAAACGGGCAATCTTGCGGGAGTTTGACTTCTCTTTACCTGGCAATGCTGTATGCATAAATGGGCGGGAGCTAATAACTCTGTTCGAGAAACGCTATCACTGCCTGTAAAAGCAGACGTCTGACTAAGTTTGAGACTAGATATCGTATCTCAGAACGGGTATGCTGTCTTCAAAAATGTACTTTGCATGTTCCAGTCCTGGACACGCGATGGCACCAAACACATCATCCATGGGGTGGTTTTTTTAAAGGTTTGATTCAAAAAGTGTGAAGAAACCGTGAATAGTCTATAGTTTTGTGAGTTCATAATTTTATGTCATAAGTCTCCTATTGCTTGCAGAGATTACGGGTCACTAATGTGTTTTCACCCCCATTAGTAAATACTTTATTTTTCTTTGGTATTTAATTTAAGTTTCTTTACTAAATGTTATTTAATTATTTACAACTTATAAATTTAAAAGTTTTTTTTTACTTACCTCAGTGTTATTGCCAGCATTTCTACAGGTTGAATAAAATTCCTCATTTTGGTATTTTAAGTCCGTCCCACACTGTAGTTAATATTAAGCTTGATGTTTTATCAATAAGTTAATTCTTAAAAAAATATATATACAAATAAAATCGTAGGTGTGAGGAACGTAACAATGGAGGCCTACGAAATGTAACTGGAAGAGGCTCGTGTGAGTACGTAGAATTATTATGCCGATTCGGAAGCAATGGAATTTTGGCTGAAGCTGTGAAGCTGGACCTCCGGCAGCGGCCATTTTGTGACGTCAGAACCGACAAAGTAACCATTTCAAGTTCAAAATCACTTCATAAATAAATGATTTAACCCAAAATTTGCCTTTTTTTCTCACAAAATTTCAAAACAACGCAAAAAATTTCGCAAAATCTTCAAATATCCAAGGAAGATTCAAGGCTTTTTGAAAAAATCGGTGAATCAGCAAGGCGAATTCGAGGCTCTTCGACGTGTGAACCAAAAATCCTTAAATCAGCAAGGTTTACTAAAGGCTCCGTCCGAGTCATGCCCAACGGAACAGCATAGACAGGAACAATGTTCGTTTACTTTATGAACCCGACGCCATATTTGTTTACATTATGGACCCAGCAATAATTTTTGTAATATTAATGACCCCAATCGCGATGTTGGATTTCCGTAAATTGAGTTTGTCTCCAAGCAACCTTAATCCTGAAAAAAAGAGAAATATAAGAAAAATTTGTAAAAAAAAAAAATTTTATACAGGCAAAAATAACATTATTGTTCTGACTTCCATCTTGAATATCCGTGACCTTGAAAACATGGAAACTTTAACCAGGAAAGCCAAGAGATATAACAAATAATAGTATAAAATCAGAAAAAATTTAAAAGTTACAATTGTTTCATAATAAAAATGTTATATATTTGCAGTAAAAAAAATTTTTTTTTACATTTGAAATTTTTTTTTATTGTGTTAAAAATTTTACAATTTGGGTGAACTCTAAGAGAACCTGGGTTCGTTTCTCGTAAAGATGGTGGAACACATCATCCCAGCATGGCGACCAGCAGACGACTGACTACCACCACTATAATACATTTGCGGTCTAGCCTACCCCCACCTAACTATCATCCTCCAATTAATAATTTGCTTTACGTCACACACAACACCCCCACCCCTTCATCATCCCGTTTTCCAATTATAACTCGTCACTACCACCACAACACCTAGACTGCGGTAGTGATTTAGTGATGATGTCACATTGCTTGCTCGTGAAGTCACATGGAATCNCAGCATGGCGACCAGCAGACGACTGACTACCACCACTATAATACATTTGCGGTCTAGCCTACCCCCACCTAACTATCATCCTCCAATTAATAATTTGCTTTACGTCACACACAACACCCCCACCCCTTCATCATCCCGTTTTCCAATTATAACTCGTCACTACCACCACAACACCTAGACTGCGGTAGTGATTTAGTGATGATGTCACATTGCTTGCTCGTGAAGTCACATGGAATCTCGAACTTTACACATAATTAAAGTGGACAAAATCACGCCATGACACAGTTATCCGTGTGATGGGAGGTGTGGCATGTCGCTCTTTCTTCCTTAATCTTTAAGAGCACCCAGTCTGGTATGTTATTTTTTTATGTTCGAGTCTTCTATCATAAAATGCATTTTAGCTTCTATTGGAAGTGCTCGAAATTTCACATAAATTTCCACACCGAATCAAAAATCTAATTACATTTCAAGCACCTCTCCGGGCCAGCGAGTTATTGGAGTGCAGATATAACTATTCATTTTTCATTTAATGTTGGGCTTGCGACCAGCATATTGACTTCTCTTTGGTGGTATCATCGTTTACTCCATCTAGATTGCCTACGTTCTGAATAATGCAATTTACAAACACTTAGAGTTAGGCGCTTTGAACTTGGATTATATGAGGCCAACTAGGGTAACAGACAGTCTTATCTTCCGTATTTTTCTTGGACATCAATACATCATTAAATCAATCATTCGATATCTCGAAAAATATTTGAATCAATATTGCTACCTTTCGGTTAATATTTCGATCAATCTTTCAATCTTTCGATCAATCTTTCAATCATTCGATACATCATCATCAGTAGTCCGTCACTCTGATGTCTCTGCCCCCCAGTCATTTGTATTGAAAAACCATTCATTGACCAGCTGTCTCCAAATTTGTTCGTGGTGACTTCATTAATGTTTTGTATGCAGTTAATTGTGTGTATTTATACTTAATGTCTTCAATGATTGACAAGGCTGACCAGACCAAACCTATTGATCACCACCTTCCACAATATTCACCACCAAGACCAACCAGATCGTACAAGTTGGCCAAANGACCAAACAGCAATACCGGCCAACCAGGACAACTGATATACAAGGCCGATGGACCAGGCCGACCAGCCATACCAAGAACCCATACAGACTGTAGATACCAACCGATCATGCCAAACGATCGTATCAACCGACCAGTCATATTTACAAGTCATACAGATTGAACTACCAGCTGGTCTAACCAAACAATATTAGTAGCTAGCCATACATGTAGCTCTGATCAACCGAGTAAACCAACCAGACAAAAGGAATGGCCATAGAAAACAACCAACAAGGCCGACTGATCATTCCAAATGACAATAACATCCGACCCGGTCTTCCGACCATACCGACCAACCATACTGGCTGGTCAACCAAAAGCCAAAACCGACCGACCAAACCTATTGATCACCACCTTCCACAATATTCACCACCAAGAACAACCAGATCGTACAAGTTGGCCATACAATCTGGCCGCAGCTCAAAATGAAAACACAAACAAAATCTCAAAAAAAGAAGATCTAAAGGAAACTTAAAAATGAAACCTCAAAAAGAAACTCAAATATCAGACCTGAAATTCAAACCTCAAATATCGGACATAAAAAATCAGATCTCAGAAAAATTCTTAAAAATCAGACTTCAAAAAGCAGACTTCAGAAATCAACCTCAGAGATCAAACTTTAAAGTCAGACCATAAACTCAAACCTTAAATTCATGCCTCAAAAATCAGACCAGAAATATCAAACCTCAGAAATCAGACCTCAAATATCTGACATCAAGATAATAATACCATACTAAAAAAATCATGCCTCTTATTATACCTCAATATAATCCTCAAAATGTAACCTCACCACATTAAAGACTGACGACTGGTGATAACAGTTGACAAGACAGACTAACTGCAAGAGCGGTGCAAGATCAGTGTACAAGACCAATTAGCATGGCCGATCAAACCAACTGACCACCAAGACCACCCACAAGATCGACCTTAAGACCAACTAGACCATACAAGATGCCCATACCTACATTCCATACCAACACACCACAAAACCGAATCTCAGAACAGATCCTCAAACAGTAACCTCAAAAATTATATCTCAAAACCCAGACATACAAATTATACCTAAACAACATTCCTCAAAAGTGTAAACAATCCTAAAAAAGGAACCTCATTAAGAATCTTTACACCCATGTAGAGAAAAGAATGATAATTAGTTTTATAAGTAAATTCTTTTTATTTCTGGGTTATTAAAGTATGTCTAAGATTTTTATTTACATTGAATGTTTTCTGCGAATGTAAAAAAGTGTTGCAATGGCGTATATCCATAATAATGTGTATTTAAGATAATCATCACCTTTCGCCATTGTCAGAATAATTTTTAAAACAGCTCATACAATGTTGGACCCCTCATTATGAGATCCTTTAATTGCTCAGAGCACTTATTGTTAACTGGAGCACAAACAATGCCCCTGGCATGTCTTCAAGTTGGCATCGAAGCAGTTAGTTGTTCAGAATTGCAGNGTTAACTGGAGCACAAACAATGCCCCTGGCATGTCTTCAAGTTGGCATCGAAGCAGTTAGTTGTTCAGAATTGCAGCACACCACAGTGAAAATTTATCTCTCAGAACATGCATCAGCATTCTAAGCAGCGACACACAAGCACGAACCCAACACTTTTGATCGTATTTTGAGAAAACAGAATTGGGGACCATTCTGATCAGCTTAGATTTAATGTGTTTCATTGTCATCAGTGAAATTGTCAGGAGTTGAAATGCGAGCACCATTCTTCGTTTGAGTAGTGCAGGCGGGAGTGCAAGAGTCGTCTTTCCTCGTTTTCACTGAAAACTCTACAGTAATTTCCACCATAGGTATGATCCTATCCTTCGAGTGTCCACTATCTTCATAATAAGGCTTCTTCCCTTACATCCACATATATTTCGTTGGCTTGTAACTCAAGAACCTTTCAGACAGTGGCAAAACCACTGCATTCTCTCCCCAACATTGTAGTAGGAAGGCGCAAGATTCCAACCACCTTGCAAATTAGTCGATTCCACGACAACATCAGTGATCAACAACAGCTTGAAAGGCGAGCGCCCGTTTTTTGTTAACTGAGGATACTACAGGCAATTGGTCAACTGTATAGTTTCCCCGTTTTATTAATTATAAATTGCTACAAGTCGGAGTTATGGCCGTGCTAGTTGCAGCAAATATGAGNTATAGTTTCCCCGTTTTATTAATTATAAATTGCTACAAGTCGGAGTTATGGCCGTGCTAGTTGCAGCAAATATGAGTGAATAGAGTTTTACTCTGTTATCATCAGGTCCCAAACATCACATCATTATTTTTTTGACTGTCATAAGAGCTGAGAAGAAGACTAATAGAACAAAGAAGAATGGATATGGAACAAGAGGAACAAGACAAAGAAACCGGAAANATAGTTTCCCCGTTTTATTAATTATAAATTGCTACAAGTCGGAGTTATGGCCGTGCTAGTTGCAGCAAATATGAGGGAATAGAGTTTTACTCTGTTGTCATCAGGTCCCAAACATCACATCATTATTTTTTTGACTGTCATAAGACTGTACTCTGTCATCATCAAGAGGCTTTAACATCACACCAATTACAAGTTGGTTGGTCAAAACCTGCATGAACCGAAGGCCCTACACAATTTACAAAATAAGGATCATATTAACGATTTCCCATAAATTTGTAATATTCAGATAATATGTTGAATCGTGGGANCATAAGACTGTACTCTCTCATCATCAAGAGGCTTTAACATCACACCAATTACAAGTTGGTTGGTCAAAACCTGCATGAACCGAAGGCCCTATACAATTTACAAAATAAGGATCATATTAACGATTTCCCATAAATTTGTAATATTCAGATAATATGCTGAATCGTGGGAGGGGGTTTAGCTACTGAGACGCATGACGAATCTGTCGATGCGAATGTTGAACCGTGGGACCCCTTCCACGCACCTGTCGAGGCGAGCTCTTCATCTGGCTTGCATGAATGTCCTAAGCTAATGCATCCCCAAAACCAATGTCTTGTGATGGTTAGACCCTGAGTGGACCATCCTTGAGGCACACATGGATGGTATTTAATCAACATATAATGAAGTTTTAACTCTGATTTATGAAATCAGCTACTCTGTTTGGAAACACTAGGCTATCTTACTGCATCTTAAGCAATTACTTCCGGGGTGCACAGATGCTTTCTTTCCCTGAAAATTCTGAAGATATTTCGCGTATAGATTATGTTGGGAACAAAAGGGAATTTATATGAACTACGTTTAAATTAGTTTATCTGTTTGTGTCTACATCATTTTGCCACATGGCGAAGGAAATATGTTCACTACACAAAATTTATGCTCGCCAATTTTTAAGTATCAGTATCGTATTCTGTACCTGCAATGTGTGATATTAAATAGATATAAATGATATTAATTTATACATTACTTATGTAAAAGTTAAAAAAATCTATATTTAAAACTTATACCATTTTAGTATTTATAGACCGTTGCTTTACACTGTTTTATATTGGTAACTTTACAGTCACCTTGGTCATGAAATATAAGTAGCGAATATAAATTATAAAGAGTATTAGAATCATATTCAATGTATTAAATGATTCATGCACCAACAGAGTTACTTAGGGTTTTAGTGTTTGAAACTGGGAAATAATGATGTCACTAAATGATATAAAATGTATTGTTCATACATTTATTTTTAATTTATTTTTTTTACCTTTATTTTACGATATTTTATGATAGCATATGGCAATAACCATTGGAAAAGTAGTTTACGANCACCAACAGAGTTACTTAGGGTTTTAGTGTTTGAAACTGGGAAATAATGATGTCACTAAATGATATAAAATGTATTGTTCATACATTTATTTTAAATTTATTTTTTTTACCTTTATTTTACGATATTTTATGATAGCATATGGCAATAACCATTGGAAAAGTAGTTTACGAATTGTTATCTTTACTGAAGGAAAAGCTACCACTAAAACCATATATTTTCGTAACTAGTGCCCACATAAACCGGTTTTAATCCGTTCTATAAATCCTCGGAAACAAAAACAGTCATGTTAACCGAAAGTAGCTTATTCACACTCTCCTTAATCATATAATACATTGTGTTCTTTGCCACAGAGTATGTGAGGAAATAAAGCATGGAGAGCAAATATTCGAAAAAAATATCTATTCCGGAGCTTACTCTAATAGGATAAATGTCACGTTGGAACAAAAATATAAAAAGCAGGTGAAATGGTAAAGTTTCCCATTAGGAGATCAATAAGTGGGATTATAAAGGTAACGCAAAGAACCTCTTCCGAGCAAACACTTTTTTTTTAAGTTCAAACAACATTTTTCACATTATCGAATCTTCAGCGGATGTGTCACGCTTTCCACTGGTATATCAGCAAGCTGATAGCAGATTTCTGAATATCGTTGATTATTTAAAGGAACATAAGTTATGACAAAGATGTCCCTTTGTATAAGCAGGAAAATAAAAGGCTGCGATTATTTAAACACTTTTGAAGCCGATATTTGAAAATTATTACAGTTTTTGCATAACTTTTTACTCAAGCATTAATTGGCGCACTCAAAAAAAATACTGTAAATTGGATCAGGAAAGTTTTTTTTAGTGTGTCAATGCTTTATTAAAATTTTTACTTTTTTTCGTTTAACTTTAAAATTAATTTAATTTTTTGTACTCGTCTTGGTTTATAACAAATTTACAATGCCACTTTCAATGCGCATGTTGCTAGTTGTTAGTTCCATAAAAATATCAATTTTATTTTAGGTGAGAACTCGGGGAAGACACAGAAAGTGCATAAAGAAAATCCACTGTTTTCAGAAACGTTACAATTAACATTATGGCTAATATATGTCCATTATGTATAGTTTATGTCCACTAGATGGTCGAGCAAGCGTAAAACTTAATTTTGCGCAAAAGAAGATAAGCAATTTGTTAGTTATAAGCGCCATTCTTTATTTGCAGTAAAATAAAGGGATATCGTTTTGCTACAAAGTTTATAAACGTAAAACTTTTCAATGTCAAAAATATTTAAGTATGCTCTTTCAGGTACAGTTGTGAAATACTGGCGAAACGCAGTTTAGTTTCAAAAACAAACAAAAATTAATTAAAATTATATAACAATTTTTTTTTTCGTATAACACTGAAAATAGAACCTTAAATCGCAGTCGTAACAAGTAACTTAACATATATTACCACGAGTTATTAACCTTTCAGACACATGACTGGTACAAAATGTATGAAATGGTGGTACGAAACTTGAGGACTTGAGCGCCAATGGGGACGAATATAGAGCAGCGACAGATGGTGGTGGAAACGGCAATTTCCCAAGAAAACGCACTGGTTAACAGCATCGTCCGCCATGTTGTCCACCCGTTAATCTAGGTATTGACCTCGTGAGAAACGAACCCAATATGTTGCCACACTGTGAGGCGAGTACCCACGTTATTACACCACCGGGGCTCCAGTTGAATGTAAATGGTGACTGGCCGAAGCCATGAGGCCGAAATTGACAATACATCCACAGCTTTTAGTCCCAAAGCTGCCAGCTGACTTATTAGATGTTGAACCTCTCAACGCTGTTATTACAGCGTTGACTCTCCAGGATGTGCTTGCCACCAAGTTATGGTATACAGACGGCAAAATTTGTTTTCAGCCTTCACGTAATATCGTGAATAATTCACTTTGCTGATGAAACTGGCACAGAATTTGTGCTTTGACTCTTCCCAAAAATGTTCTTACCTGTTCAAGCTGCGGGTCTGAGCAGTCCAGTTGAGCAGCCGAAGATGATTGTCTTCAGACCGTAACGACATTCAACTTTCTTTCTCGATCAAGAGAACAAGCGTACTGATAAAGCAAAGAGCTTATTCCAAATTGCTGCCCCAGAGTGGAAAGCACATTATTGTCAAAGATTCTTAGAACATGCCGAAGTTCATCAATCCATTCGAATTTAAAGTAACGACCCGAGCCCACCAGGAGAAACAGCCCTAACCCATCCTACTAAAGCCACCAAATTACACCGTTGAAACGTTGGCTTAAGTAAGTTGACCACAGTAAACTGAGCGCTTTTGAAAGCCCATATTGAGGTCTATTTGTAGGCCAATTGTGTATTATTTCTCCATATGTAAAATTAACTTTGCCATGGGCCTCATCATTTTATTCATGCACCTGGCAAGTCAAACTGTAAAATTATTACAAATTGGCTCATTCTTAGACTTAGATGCATTAAAACCAGAAAGCATAATAAATAAGTTCAGTATTCACAAATTGTTGCCTAACACGTATATTGAAACGTTTAAGGCATACAATTTCTTTCCCTCAATCGTTACAACTTCACTGGACACATGACACTAAGTATGCTAATTTTGAAATGGGTTACATGCAGTTAGAAGGAGTTATATTTTTCGTGGGTTAGTTATAAAAGGGCTCAATTAACCACGAACTGCCTATATTTATATTTCACCCGGCATCCGACTGATACACACACGTACGTACGAGTACTATACCTTACATTGTGTCTTATATCATTCTATTTTTTTCTTATAGCGTCTTGCAGCCAAGCGCGCCTTGTTGTTACCATCTGTCTTGGATTTAAAAAAAAACATTTCAAGCATTCAAGCATTACAATTTATTGGCAATTCTGTTACACTCCAGGTACTCATTTTGTTAAGAGAATTTAATTATTTTTCAATAGTTTTTCGGCACCCAGGATAATTAACGACTTTATATTAAGTTAGAGAAATGTCACAAACAGTTGTAGAGTGATATGCAAAGTACACTTCATACTGTTCTATATATTATGGATATCTTAGTATTATTTCCGGGCTGCAGTCCAACGATGGAGTTCTTTGCGCCACTCCAAGTGGCGTTAGACAGGCACTGATATATTATATCATTGCACTGATATAGCAGGCACTGATCTATTATATCAGTGCCTGCTTATTTAATAGCAGCACGGTCAAGAAAGCCAAATGATAGCACCTCCCGGAGGAGAATCCAACTACCAGCACGAGCACAACGAGAAAAAAATGCTTCCTTGAATCAAACAAGGATTGTTCGGCGCAACCAAGTTAATTATCTTTGTAAGGGCAAATATATATTTTGCGGTTGAAACTAAATCATTTAGTTGTTATTTGGTTCCCCCACATTGTGAGATTAATTGGTGCAACTTAATACTTGTTTGGCTCTATATACGTTAAACGGTTTCGGATAATATAAAAAAAAATTATATTTGAAAGCCCGACTACGATTCAAACTTAGATCGTTTCAGGCCCAAGAGCTACACCCTAGCCACCTCAGCTAGACTGTCTACCAAAGAAATAAAATCGTTTTTAAATATTTAAAATTCAAATGCATGTCAAAGTACATAAATATATATTTCGAGTTTTACAGCTTTATTTTTTACTTTCTAGTTTAACTTGTTTGATTAGGATTTCAAACTANATATATATTTCGAGTTTTACAGCTTTATTTTTTACTTTCTAGTTTAACTTGTTTGATTAGGATTTCAAACTTTTATTACGTACCAATAAATGCATTATCGAACAATGTTACTCTCTTAATTGTCAGAAAAATTGCCAACAAACTTTCTNTTATTACGTACCAATAAATGCATTATCGAACAATGTTACTCTCTTAATTGTCAGAAAAATTGCCAACAAACTTTCTACCTATATTTTCAAATGAAGCACATAAAATGAGTGGCCAAACAAATGTGTACATTTTATTTGACTAAATATTTTGTTGAGAGTATAATTTTATTGGCCCAGCAGATATTATTCTAACGTGTATTTTTTTTTAGATGAACAAAACTAATACTGTTGCTTTTCAAGTACTGTTGACCTATCAAAATATTTTGTTGGAGTAACTAATTATATTTTTGCCCTTAAACAAACAAGTATTTTGTTGGCCGGACGAAACCTTTTCTTAGTGCAATCGGCGTTACGGTCGTCTGGAATAATAAGTTTCACACAACACGCTTCATAAATTGCCTATACATGTTAATTACTTACTTGGGCGCACCAGAGCGATACGCTCGGTCAATTTATAATGGCGTTACCTCTGGATATTGGCGTCGCTAACAGCCGACTAAAGCAAATTCCACTGTTCAGGAAATGTTGTAGGTAGTCGGGCATAAATTACTCGCACTACGTAAATTGCAGTCCACAAGGTTCTGGAAACCAACACTTCGTCAACTTAAGAGACCAAAACCAAGCGACCACTCACGCAGGCAACCATCGCATTTAAAACCATCACGTTGAACTCGTCCACCAAGACTTCTTGTCTCAACCGCTGGACGCTATATCCCCGGGAAACTAAACTGGGTGAGTACAACAATTAGAAACATTTATGTGCATGTATTAACTGGAAAGTATGGTTTTTAACATACCACTTCACGGTATTTGCTATCTTTCTTCATAATAACTCGCCCTAGAATTACTTCAGGTTCTTGAAAACTGGCCCTGCACATCCTATATGTTTGTTTAAATTTAATAGGGTCCCTAAAATCTCTTGCAGTTTTGAACCAAATATTCCTTGGTTTTTATTAAAATCGGGATGAACCCAAAAAACGCTCCCGATGATTTCCACGAGCTTTTAAATGCATGCGACCCACAATGAGGTTCTAATCACTCGATATATTCTCACAGCTGATCAACAATTGGTTTCGTGTATGAACGAAAAACTTGAAATTCTCCGCAAGCAACAATTCGCACATGATTTAGCGCTTCATTTTGGTCTCCTAGGTGAACGAATGACAAACCTATATAAAGTTTTCTGTCAACTTTGTTAACAATTATTTCACTATATTGATGCATTTATTTATATCCGCTGACACACATTTACGACGGAAGAATTAACGCAGCCCAAATACCACGCACTAGTGAAACGTCGGCTCACAAAATTAGGATAAAACATTATGTAGAATTGTTTTCTTGTTTTTTTTTCTCTAAAGGCTTCTTTGAAACTGCAAAATGTAGTTAGCTTGTAAAGTATTTATGCTCCATGAAGTTTTATTTATCCATGCAACCCTCTCCACTAACTCTTTATTAGTGCAGGCATACATATCTGTTGAAGCGTTTCCGCCTTCGGTTATGTAGTCTCCTAATAGGCAAGGTCGCTGAAAGAATAAATAATGTAGTACGCTGACTTCTGGAAATAAATTTTGTGTACAGTAATGTTGGAAGTGATCTATGAGAAGTATTTCTTCGTATTAAGGTTTTTTAACCGTCTAATATTTAAGAAGGGAAGCAACACTACAGCTCAAATGTAAACATTGCTGTAACTCACATAATCATTTCGATATTCTAAGTGAACTTTTAATATAAAAACACCTGAATCTAATATTTCCTTTAATCTATTTAGAGAGCAAACAAAAAAAAGCACGTTAAATATGTAAACATTTGTTTCCAACGGAAGTAACATACAAATCCTAAGGAATGGTAAATACAGTACCAACGCAGAGAAATTGCATGCATCCTAAATACACATTACTACATTTAAATACTGATAGCCAAACTGTGTTATTTATTTGAGAAACTCTTTTCGCATGAAAGGTTAAACTCAAGCCGTACAGCTGTAAAAAAAAAAAAGAATTGTGAAAATGTTTACAAGTTTTGGTGATGTCAGTTATTTAAATGATATTGGATATGAAAAGTTTCTTTTTTCAGAGTACAGCATTATTCAATATGGGGTTTATATTACTTTTTAAATTTTAAATACAATATAATTATAACATATATACTAAATAATAAATCATATTATGTGAAAACAATGTGTCTGTAACTGACTTGGAGTGCACTACGACCATAAAGGTCAGGTACAATTATTTTTTTTAGCACATATCGTGCGGAAAAAAAACCTGAATTCCAGTGTTGGGGAATATAAGTGAATATATTGAGTTATAAACCTTTCAGTTTTAATTTCGTGTGAAAAGTGGTGGGAATTATTTCTACGTGACAATCAGACTGACGCGACGTCAACGTGCGTGCGGATTCCAGTTAAAAAAAAATACCCGTAAGGCAATTATATAATTAGCGACGTCTGGGCTATCCGTGACGCGACCGCCATAAATATCTGCGACAGACGTCACGCCAGCACGCAGCCAGCGAGGGATTGACGCTCGACGGCCGGGCAGCGCGGACAATTTCCAACGCCGAATAAATCAGCTTCCGACCCGGTTTTAATACCGCCGCGTCGAAATGGCAGGTCGCATTACAAGCGCTCGAAAATAACAGCCTCTCGCAGTTCGTCAGGGAAGGTGAGTTAGAATCGCCCGCCACCCGACCGGACCGCTGATGCGATTCCATCTTCGTAAATCCGTATTTTTTTTTATTTTTACGCCGTTTCTGCGTTGGGAGTGGACGGATTACGTTTCCCGCAACACGTGCGTAAATCCGGCCCGTCCGCGGACTGTGGGCATTACTAACGTTAAGTGCGTCCGCGTGCTGAACGTACTTAGAAAAAAAGATACGTAGAAACATCAAACTTGCACTAATGCCGATTACTGCTACGAACGCAAACATCTCGTAACGACTGGAAACTCTCGAAGATTTATTTATTTCACTGGCACTCAGCCATCTGGCATTCGGACACCAAATTTTCCAGACTGAAAGTGATTTCCGTCGATTAGTCAGAATCTAAATTTAACGAGCTTGAATATGTGATAAAATAAATACGAGACACTGGTAATTTTACTGTTACATATGTGTGCGATTTGACACTGCGCTGCGACGATAACTGACGATAACTTCATAAGCTTAGAACCTATATTTTTCCTCTTTTTACCTTTACACTGAAGGTGCTTATTTATCTTGGCATTTAAAAGCATAACTTCAGTGTAGAAATGTATCTACATCGTTGGGGCGAATATAAGTAATAGTTCTGAACGTGCCTATTAATTAAAAGTTATAATAAAACTTTAAAACATCCAAAATGTCTCGACGCATTATTTAAGGCTTCTATTTTTCTAACCACTCGTAGTAAACGAACTGCAAATAGAAATTTAATGAACTTGAACAATAAATATGCGTATTTCCATTGTTAAAGTGTTTCATCGCACCCAATTTTCGGGAGTATTGCAAGAGAAATGTTGTTTTATGATGAATTCAGATAATATATTAAATGTTATCTATTATATAAATAATTTATTCTGAAAACACAAAAGCCAACACTAGAAAAATAACGTCTATTTAGTGCAAAAGTTGCTTACACATAAAAAAAAATGTAATAGTAATCAATTTAAAGAAACTTATATAGCCTGTCCCACCAACGAGTGCTATTTTTTTTTATAGTTCTGAAGGCAACCCTGCTTCGAGCTGTTTCTATGGGTACGGCATTGTTTCCCTTATTACAGATGCCGTTTACATTAGCATACTCAGCTGACTATCAACCTGCCCAGTATATAGACAGAAAATACTTTTCCATGGAAATAACTGTTACGCAAAATAGACGGAAATCGCTTTTACGCCTTTTATCAACATCTTAAAAATTACATTGCGCAAAGGAAATAACTGAGAAGTTAACCAACGAACAAATTATTATATTTCTGTAAACCATCCTTGTTACAATAATTATTCGTTGTTTCCAGTTCTCAAAATCGTATNCGAACAAATTATTATATTTCTGTAAACCATCCTTGTTACAATAATTATTCGTTGTTTCCAGTTCTCAAAATCGTATTCTACACGTAAAATTAAACTTGATTTGTTTAGTATACGCTTGCTTTATTTCCATTCATGTTTATATAATATGTAGCACAGTAGAATAGAAATCTACTACATCGACATGTTCAATTTCGAACATCGTCTATCAAGCTTTTGTAACTTGAAAACTGGAGACTTTCACCTGCGATTTTTGTCCGATTTGGTTAAGTAGAATAAGAACACATTATCAGATTTTAAATTGTATTTCATTAAAAAGTAATGGCATTGTCGTTCAATGTATTTGTTTAAGCTAAAAGCAGTGCAAGATCTTTAAAGAGGTAATAATTTTATCTTCCAATAAGCTTGCTGAGAAAACATTTATCTGCAATTCTCGAGTTCACTGAGAGCTCGCGGAAAGTAAAATGTAACCTAAGACGATATGTATTAATAGTTCTCTTAAAATGTTCACTTGCTAAAACACAGAAAAAAAAATTATACGAAACCCCGCCCCCCACGTAAACATAGTTAAAGGAGTGTTATGATCAACTGTAAGCGTTTTAAAGGGTATATTAAATATATAATATTTCCCGATAGTAAATACATAGTTTTCAAGATCTTATGTCTCCAAGGAATAAATCCTTTTAGATGCCATATTTTCGTTTATAGTTTGTTAAAGAAATTTACCTGGGAAACATCATATAGATTTGTATAAAAGTGTGTGTGACTAAAGAAAGAAAAAACCCACGGGAATGTGATATCGTGATCATCGTAGTGCAAACGTATCCGGTAAATCACAAATGACTGAATCTTTTCATTTATCTCTAACTAAGGCGACTAGCCTGAATGTTTAGTATTTACTCATGTTAAANCACAAATGACTGAATCTTTTCATTTATCTCTAACTAAGGCGACTAGCCTGAATGTTTAGTATTTACTCATGTTAAAAATTGTGCTATTTATACCCCGTCATATTTTAAAAATTTTAAACAATTCCTTGTCCTTCTTTCAGCTTAGTTGCCCCTATCAGAAGCTCAAAGCTTTCTCTCTCTGAATACACGAAAAACCACTCACTGGTTTGTCACGGTACTGAATACTTCATTCGTCCATCTATAGGGACAAATGTTACCGCGAGTTTATTTAGTAAATTGATATCTGGAAAGTACTTAAGGTAAATAAATATTCTACTGAAATAGTTTATGTTGAAACAATAGGTATTTGTTTTTAAAAATCGATGAGTGATATCTGTAGTGTTAACTAATTACACTAATGGACCTCCATTATGTCGCAGGAGAGATTTAAAAAACACATTTTTTTTTCCAGATATATTTGTTGGGCTCCTCTTTCAAGCAATAGGAAGTTTAAAAATTTTGCAAAATTAATTTTAAGGTACATTAAAAAAATTCGTTCAGTAAATTAAAATTCCTAATAATCGATTATATTTATTTTCCATTCATTTCCGTGTGAAGCATGCGCTTGTGNCGTTCAGTAAATTAAAATTCCTAATAATCGATTATATTTATTTTCCATTCATTTCCGTGTGAAGCATGCGCTTGTGGGTAATACCACCGCATGCGCAATTAAGCAGTCATTTTCCCTCTCGTTAGACTTTTTACTGGATCGTGAGTTTATGTTAATTTTAGGGTTTTATTTTTTTCAAGAAAGATACTTGATTACTTAGCCGTAATACTTTCACTTATAAATAAAATGAAATAACATAAAACGTTCTATAATGGCAAACGAAGTCACTTGCTTCTTGTCTGAGTGAATAATTGTTTTCATTACTTATGCATGTGTCCGACGTTTCTTCATTCACACGAAATTTTACATGCAACGTTACTAACTTTGTTTAGACGTCTGATGGTGTGCTCAAGTCGCATTTATAGCTTGTATTAAAAAAAAAAAAAATTCTTAGAATTTTTTTAGCGAACGTCTTTCAGTAGTAATAAGGTAAGAACCAACCCACAGAATAAAAAAAAAACAATTATCACATTTTAATTCTGAATTTCACTCGGAGGTAAATTACTAAATTTTGTTCTAAGTTTAAAGGAAACTTTGTCTGCTATACGCTACTGAGGCATGATTAACAGTTTATTTACTGCTGTTTTAGGTCATTATATTTATGATTTTTCACAGAATAAACAGAAATGAACAAAATGTATTACTGAAGGGCAATGATAGATACAATAACAATTGAATATAATACCTAATAGAATATTTGCGCATTACTAGCTGTAATTTATAGTAAATTATGTGTTTAGAATTTATTTCCTCTCTAACTATTAATTTTTACCATCGTTTCCATGTACAAATATAATAGAGTCTTAGCTATAAATACTGAATAAAACTATAAATAGTCACTTTACATGCACGATATGCAAAAAGATTGAGAGGAAAAGGGAATATGAGATCGGTAGTATATAAATAGCTCTTCCCAAAGCGTGTATAATATGACGGTAAAATATGAAATTGTTAAATTGTCAGGTGCAGTTTTCGTTTTATGATAAACTGTGATTGCTTTTGCAAATACAATTTTGTACGGAAAATTTACATACGGTGACAAAATGTTACAGCCCGGAACAATATTTTCAATCACGAAAGTTTGGAAAGGGGTTTGTGAGAAATAGGTGCGGGGGAAATAACAAAGAAATACATAGAAAAATTAAAAATATCACGTCTCCTGTCTTGAGAAATTGTGTGTATGTGATTTCATAAATACAGCAGCCACTTGCTATTTCCAAACATTTTTCGCCACGTATTTACAGAGTAGTTTCTTAAAAAAATTCTCAAAATCCACACGGGTACCACAGAGCTCTAAAAAACTTTTCCTGCCTGAAAAGTGGTTCAAGTTTCTACTTGAATTAAATTAGAACAAAAATACTATTTAAGAAGGATTTTAGAGATTGAGGATTCTTGTTGAACAGAAACTGATGGACTGAGACTTCTGGGATTACAGGAAAATTGTATTTTGTACCATACCTGAAGTCTTAATTACCAAACAAAAGACTGCAAAATATTTTTGGGTAAACTTTGCATGCTAAAATGGTATTTTTTGCCTCTACATAGTATATAAAATTTACTACACATCAGGCTGTAAATATGTAAATTACACTATGAACAGTTGGGAAATGTATCATGCATTTAAGTATTTTCTGAGCAAATGTAGGAACTCTACCATTGACTCATGGAAATACAAGCTTAACCAATCATACTTTTTCAGTAAGCGTAAACAATGAAGTGATAAATTTGCGGGAAATTTATCAGTGCGAACATTGCAAGGATTAAAGTTAGGAATCGGAGAACCTGTTGGAAGAGACAGTTCACTATTTTTTAGAGAACTGAGAGGGGCGAGTTTGATTAAATCAAGCAAGTTTAATATTAAACCGAAATGTATTATCATTTGGGCAATGTTGATAAATTTTGGCGCCGTCCTCTTTGCATCACCCATCGACTGAAAGCGGAACTCCTAGTAAAGAGTATTAAATGCCTCAAGGTCACATCCGCCAATAGGGAAGAATTTTGACGGCGATGGAAAATGGCGTGAACAAACTTCAAGTGTGTTATCTTTTCTCGTAGTTTTAAGCGTTACAACGACCAAATTTATGTTACCATTAGCAAATTAAAGAATGAGGATCAAAATACTGACTGTCTTTTTTGCCCTGAAAAAAAAACTTGCACTGAAATATTACACAGATTTCTACGGATTATAAAATACACAGCAGCTTACAGTGAGTCTCATATAGCAATTAAGGATACCCGTTATAGTAGGAGGGTCGCTTCTAAACGTACATTGCACCCGATTGCACAACTTCCAGAGTTCATTTAAGTGTCATCCAAACACTATAAAAAATGATAGGAAATTACGATTCAAATTGCATGTAGAAGAGGAAAGCATACCTACTTTGTGTAACTTATTCACATGTTTAAAAAATGAATCAATAAATCTAATTTCAATAAAAATTAAAGCGTATTTCTATCCCGGACGCTTTAAAGGGCAAATTTTGCGAGGGCATCCCCCAACCCGGTTTTTTTTAAGCAAGATCGACATCAGTTTTACTCTGATGGTATGTAATCAAATAAGTACAAATGTTAACATATATATTAAAAAAATTAATCTATCTAAGCCACGAAATGCAACTTTTTTATAACTTAAATCAATTTGAATAAAGTCGATTATTAAAAATATTTTCAAACTTTATTACTGACATGTTATTTCATACACTCAGAGTAATAGCTATAACATTGTTTCATAAAGTTTTTTTTATTTTATTTTTTTGGAAAATGAGTGTTTTAAAGCCCCTGTTAAAATACTAAATGTTTTCGTCAAACTGTTTCCAATAAGTTTGGTCAAATAAAGTTTCAAAGTTGTGACATCATCAAAACGTATTAAAAGCCGCCATATTCCTTTGAAAATGTTGCGTCGCTTAATTTTTTATCAAACATTTGAAGATTGGACCGGTTCTGAAATGTCTTTGATAATTGACGCGCCCAGCTAATCAGAACCGTGCACGACAAAAATTGACATCATGAAATTTTAAAACAACGTACAACTGCTGGAAACCCAATATGTTTGCAGATTATTAACTTATGTAAAAGCTGCTTGAGGATTAATGCAATTTTATGTGAATATTGCACATAGTATTAATAACCCTGGGGTTTTTTTAATATCATTGTGCCGAAAACATTTCTGCTAAATAAAATTTTAATTTAGTAAAGGAGTGAAAATAAATCACAGCATTCTTTTGGCTTCTTCCTGTAATGGACTGCATGGAAACATAATAGCAGTAACTCCATTTGAGTATAATTTTCCAATAAATATTCAAATTTGATACTCCCAGTAAACCAAATTTGACGGAGTGACAAATTTTCGAGTACATTCAAGAATATTTGATTAAATTTGTTGTAAGGGAAAATTTTATAGCTGGATTTAGTCTTCAAATCTCGTTGTCAAATATATTTGGAAGCGAAAATTTTAGCGTGTAACAGGGGCTTTAATCATCCAGAAATTTTAATTGATAATATACTGTTATAAATTATTTTTAAAAATATTTTAGTAAGTAAATAATAGCAAAATATTTCTAGTGTTAAAATATAAATGCTTTCTTCCTTTCGTGTGACCTTAAATCGTACTTTTCTAACAGATTCGTTACGAGTTTTTTGTACATGTAAATGAGTCATGCGCGTTGTACAGTCTGGTGCAGTGTCCCGCGAGAAGTTGNTCATGCGCGTTGTACAGTCTGGTGCAGTGTCCCGCGAGAAGTTGCTCCACTTCCGCTTTAAAGATGCGGCGATGCAGCGGCTTTTGCACGCGACTGAAATCTCAACTCGACGCCGCGATACCGCGCGCCATCCATCACCGGCCGCCGACTGCTCGTGAAGTCCCGGCGAGCGGAGACCGGAGACGTCGCGACGCATTAGCGATTGATCATCCGCGTCGCCCTGCCAGGTCATCCCGACTATCTTACTCAACGTCACGAACCATCAACACAAACACTTTGTATCTGTGTTTCCTGCTTGCTGAAAAACCGACGTCAGTTTAGCACAGTTTGTTTCGGACAAGAGCAAAGAAAAATATTCCCCGTTCTCATTGTCACACAAATAAAAGTGACTATGGAGTTTTTTATATGCCCCATTATCTCTTATGCACTCGACGTAAAAATTATGATTTATATCTTGAGCATATTATAGAGAAAATACGTGATAAATATAGAATATTAATGTATTTATTTAATAATTTCCGTTATTTTAACACGAAGCAGCACATTAAAAATGAATACCAGATTAGTCTAATGAATATTCCAGAATACTATGCATATAAAACTTAAGTAAATACTCACGTGTTTATCTAAAGTGTGATGTATAAATATCTTCATACAATATATCAGACATATAACCAAATGCTGAAAGGTTGCGAAAGAAGTGTAGGAAGCTAGTATTGATTGATAATTCTACCGAGTCTAGTTCTAGAAAAAGGTATGCTGAATTGATAAACTTATTATTTTTGAAAACACGTAAATTTTATATCTGTTTCACACATTCGGTCGAAAATGCTGGATTAAATGTATTTCTGAAACGAAATAATTTAATTATATCTGGGTAAGACATTACTATAAATACTAGGAACGTTACATAGAAAATTAGTAATGTCTACAGGATTATTGCTTAGTTAGGCTTACCTTTTAAAGCCTTACAAAATGGAAGCAGCACTGCACGGAATTTAAACACAGAAATCCCTGCATTCTCCGTGGGCCAGGTTCCCAATCTTTATGACAAAGCCGGGATTTGTTAGCTGCTTATTAAGGTGAAGGAGAGTTTCTCAATCTATACATCGACGTATAATATTAACAGATAATACGTCGGCATCTACAAATTATAATATTATTTCAGATTGAAGATTTTAATAAAATTCAAGGTTTTATATAAAATGAAGGTTGCAGTGTAATCTTTGTGACAGAATAATTGACGGCCCAGTAATTTGAATCTAAAGCGGGGCATCATTCAAATATACAAAAATATTGTTAATTTTGATTAAACACACAGAGCGGAAAGATCGCATGGCACCGGTGGATGAGTAATAGACGAGTATAATTACAATTAGTCACAAAAATATAGCCATTAGTTTTGTGTCAAAATAGTACTATATTTTGTGGGAACCAACAACCTTCAAAAGCTTAACATTATATTTAGTGGCTTATGCGAAAAAGACTACATTTTTTTTTACATATTTCGCTTTTAATTTCAATTATATCCTTAGGCTATTTTTTTTGGAGATTTTTAAGAACCTACTTTACTGTCTCTAACGGATTTTCACGAGCAAATTATAATAAGCATCAGAGTGGGGTATATAAGTACAAATGGAGCATATTTCATCGAAGAACCAATAGTCTAACGTCCATAGTTAACCTGCTAATGGCAGTGGAAATGTGCAGGGGCGGGTATGCAACCTTGTTGCATGGCATTGTAACTTGCCTTTGCGCAGGTCTACGCACATGATAACACCGTTCAGTACCACACGGTTGCATCTCGGAGTTGCTACGTATCTACAGTCCCTGAAGGACGTGTTACCGGTATAATTGGAGGAAGTTCCTTTATATACTCGTGAAGCGATGTGGTTTCAGCAGGACGGGGCCCCGCCTCATTTCCCCATTGCGGTTCGCCGGCACTTCGACATGCACTTCCCGAACCGGTGGATAGGTAGTGGAGGACCAGTAGCATGGCCACCGCGTTCACCTGACATCACACCACCTGACTTCTGGCTGTGTTTTTTTGCCACGCCACTTGACACGAGGGATGAGCTCATTACGCCGGAAACCTTTTCACATGTGCGTCGCAACATACTTCAGCACTGCACTGCCTGTGTGGCCGACGGTGGTGGACAGTTTGAACTGGCACTTTGAAAAGAGATATCTAACAGACACTCTGTCCGCATGCCTTCAGCTCAAACGTGTAAATAAAGTGGTATTTTATTGCTGTGTCTGCAGCCTAGTTATTGTGATTGCCTACCCGCCTCTGCACATTGCCACTGCCTTTAGCGTGTCAACTATGGACGTAGGAATATTGGTTCCTTGATTAAATATACTCAATTTAACTAATCTACTACATTCTGGTGTTTAGTATCATTTGTTCGTGAACATCGGAAGTAACTGTCAAAACACGTGGCAACATCTGGGGTTATTTTATTGTAAAATTAATGCAAGTTTTTAAATAACAGCATATTGAATAAATTGTAATGCACAAATTATACAGCGGAGTTGAACTAAAATATTGTTACGTGTCGCTGGTCTGCGCCGCTGACCTTGGCCTGCCCCGCGCGAGCGGGCGGAAGAGAAGGGCAGAGTAGTGAATATAGCGGGGTGACGAGTCACTGAGGAATGATTTATGACAGGCGAGCGATTATACTACCAGCGTTTTGAGTTATGAAGGCATTGTACCACGCTAACCCTGCGGCGGCTCGCAGCTCCTCACTCTCGGCGGGTAAAATCTCTGCGTTTATCTGAAGAATGCTATTGATTACTGACCATGTTTCTCTTAACGTGACTCGGGGCTCGCTGAACCTTCCAGATTGTCAGGGCGACTGTTATGAAAGTGCATCGGGCCCCCGGGCCGGACATAGATGAGCTGATGAGTGAATGAGTGGCTGGAGCATCGAGCGAAGGATGACGAGCGAGACGAGAAACGAGCGGCGAGAAAAGTAACCAGCTGAAGGAAAATCTGCGACCACGAGTATCGGCGCAGTGAATAGTGCGACTGGCAGGCTGGACTATTGGACTGAGTGCGTGAGTGAATAGTGCGACTGGCAGGCTGGACTATTGGACTGAGTGCGTGAGTGAATAACACTAAAAATGATGGCAACAGATTGACTGTACACGTGTTAATAATGCGTATGAGTTATCTGACTGTAACCAAACAGACATTAAGAACGGCTTTAATAAGAGTTGATATAGATATTAAATATTTTCCTCGATGAGAAATAAACAGAGTAATAAAGAAAACAGAAAGAATAGTGCTCTAAACAATAGCAGTGCGAATAAATTAGAAATCAAATTTAGTTCTATTATTTCTATTAATACCTCCATCCCTCACGAACTTAGATACCCCTCTCAGGCGTCCATGTAAAATATTATTTCTATTTTATAAATTAATAAGTATTTTAAAATACAAAATATATAGAAATATCTATGTCATCATTTGGTCACGTGATTTTGGCAGTTTTGTGAGTAAACCACAAGGCAGTATTTGGAACACTCGCAGATCACAGAAAACAGTTTCTTTATTTTTAAACTGCGACAGAAACCTCAATGAATATATTAACAAAACAAACATTCATAAAATATTCTGTGAAAACAATTCCTTGCGATATTAATTTTAATATAGGCGGTTCACAGTTAATGGAGCACTTTTAAAACCAACTTTTGAAAACTGTCACTGCCCCTACCTGCATATATTTTAAAGGGCACACATAGTTTCCTGCGTTCAGTAATGGTGGTAACGACGGAGGGAACGTAGTTCCACGTTTTAACGTTGAAATAGAAGATTTACGTAAACATTTGTAAAAAATTTAAATTATTTATTTTGCTTACGGATTTATTGCACATAAGTGTAAGAATTAACAACTTTGTTTAAACATTTACTTTTAAAATTTTACAGTTTCATTTGACCGACGCATAAATACAGTTTGAATACAACAATCAGGACAGGTCAATGGTATTTTACATATGGCGGATGAAAGTTATCAGTTTACCGCAAACAGCCTATAGAAAATAGCAATAATTTTCACACTTGCACGTGAACTTTACATAACGAACGAAGACAGATCGAAGAATCATGGACTGTTCATGTGATAAGTTCATTAGTGTAGTACAATAACAACGGTCGGTGCAACGAGCCTCTAGTCTAACTTCCGGTACTTCCAACCCACAGTCTTGGTGGGCGAGGGAAACCACTAGTGAAGTTTCAATCTGCAGTTACTTACGAACGATAGATACTTTGTGATTGGTAAATTCTTCGATGGAGATGGGAAGAAACAAACTAGCTTAATTTTACAGTTGTTCTTTATGTATCTCATGAAACTACCAAGCACGTGTTTCTCACTCTGTAACTATCCATAAATTTTGGAGAAACAGAATTGTCCATCACAAGGACTCGGCATTATCTTGACAGCGTCGCGCGATATTCTGGTTCACACCAATTCACGGCGGTGATGTGGGCTATCACAAATAGACTGAAAAATCCTTGGGCCACTTCCGGTTGCAATGAGCGTCACTACTCTTCACGTGATTTTTAATTCCCATGCGAACGTTGATGAATAGGCTGTGAATGGTAAAATGAGCACTTTTCAAAGCTCTGCTTAAAATCTACTTGTATGTATTGTGTATTCTTCGGCGACATGGAAAATTAACAGTACCACGGGCCTGATCACTTTATTTATGCGTCGGACAAGTAAAACTAAAATTATTACACAAGGAACTATTTTACGAATTTGCTAATATTAAACTTTTATACATTGAACATACAGAAAAAAAAATTATTTTATGGATACAATTAATGTCTACCAAACAATTTTAATTAAACGTTAAATCTTGGAACTACTTTACCTACACTAACAACTTTACTAGGCGTTTGCCAGTCAGTGTATGCGTTCAAACATATGCCGGTAGGGATAGAGACCTTTTTTCGGAAGTTGATTTCAAAACTGCTAACTTTACCGTTAACAGTGTATAATCGTAAAAGTCCCCATTGTGTCTACCCATCCTTTGGCGGGGAAAATAACACGGACGAGAGGAATATGACTTGACCAGACCCGGATATCTTACGCGTGTTAAAATGCTAAAATATTTTTCTACATTTTTAGCATGTTACGTATACCTTCGTTGTAATATTAAATAAAAGTGTAAGGTCGAACTTATATTGTTCTCGTATAATTCTCAGAATTGAATAAAACCTCAAATTTCATACATAAATTGTTGTGTTATTTCAATGTAAGGAAATTATTTCGTGGAAATCTTTAATGTTGTTCGCCCGTATTTTAATTTTAAATTTGAAATAAAATTCAGAGTAAAAATTGCTAGTAGCTAAACCCTTAAGGCAGCTTAACCGAGTGTGTAATTTCAAAGAAATCGCAAAATGACACTTTTGTGATTTTAATAAGCATGTTAGCCTAAGTCAAACTTGTGTTAAAATGTATTTGAAATTTTTTACAAATTTGGATTTTAAGGTTCAATTTATACATAAACGCTAAAAAATTATGACGAATGTTATTTTTCAAACCATTTTATATTTTTTTTAGATTTATCAGTTATATCATGTAAGTAAAATATAAAGTATCATCAAAATCGAGAAAAAATGCTGTCTCGTGAACAGCCTTACCTTAAGTACATACTTACCTTTCGTTTCGTACAGACCGTAATACAGTTGAGATGAGATGATATTCCGGTGGAATGCACAGGGAGGCGATACAAGGATAACCCGAGAAAATCGCTTTCCACGAATGGACGGGGAATTTTCATCCTGAGCGGTTACCACACACTGCGCCAATTAAGGAAGCCATCTGGTTGGAGGAATTTTGCGCATCAGAAGCCTAGACGCATGGGAGAATTAGGGATGACTTTAGGTACGAGCATCTAATATCTGGTCGCCTTAATGCCCAACTTACTAAACTGGCGTGCAGTCGTTATCTGGTCATCTCCGCTCTCCACGTGAATTTGAGTGGTGACCCTCTCATTTTATGGTGTAAAAAAAAAACAAAGAATTACTGTTTGTCCCTATGCCATGTTAACGATTGTAAAGAAAGTGCGGTGCCTTAAAATTATTGCAAACACCCGCATAACCCCATTTTAAATTTAAAAAGTTACACGTTATAGAAACAAATAAAAAAAAGTTAATATTCCCACATGGAAATATTTTTTTAAGGCTATTCATAAGCAGACGCCACTCTGAAATATTGAAAACGTCTTGAATGACAACGAAATGAGTCGAACTATGAGCTCTGTATAGGAGTGTGGGAAAACCGCGCACTTGAGCGATCGTCACCACTGTGCGACGTGACGCGATGCTGCGAGACAAGATTCAGCCAATTGGAGCTCAGGCGAGGGCGACGGCCGTCAAGGGCATTGCTCGAGTGCACTGTAAAAAAATTTTTTTCCCCTTCAGTTTAAGGAAAAATTGCTGGTAAAAATTATACCAGAAGTTTCCGTAAACTGTCCGTAAAATTGCAGACTCGTGGCTTTTCGAAAACTACTTTAAGAAAAGTTCACAGATATTTCCGTTTTTTCACGGAACTGTGCCGTTAATTTGCATGTCAGTTTTCCGCACTTTCGAAGTTATAAAGACATATCATAGAATGTATTAAATGTTTTGCTATGCGGTTATTCTACTGGGTATAAAAATTACGAAATGTAAAATTTTTTTTTAGTCCTGAGCGAGATTTAAACTTGAGTCAAATAAAACTTCGAGTATGTCACTTTAACCACTCACCTACGACCTTCTCGAAAAGGCTTTGTAACACATTTTTATTTTTAGAAAATCTCATAATAAACTTTTTCAGTTATAAGTATTGTTTGTGTATTTTAAGTTATGCTAACTCTTACAGACGCCACGCCGGATGCTAGTTTTGAAGTTTGAAGAAATATGTATAAGTGGGGCCGATGTCCTGATTGCAGCAAAATAGATCATTTTCGTGGTTAAAGTAGCCAAGAAGGCTTCATACACACGCGGAATTGTTCGTTCCCGAAACCCGAAGCTGCAGGAAATACGGTGGCTTTCCATATTTTATATTTACAGAGCTCAGCTCCTCTTTTCGTCATTACGGATTACGTTTCAATTTATAAATATATATATATAGTATATAAAACTCAACGTCTCTCTGTCTGTCTCTATGTTAGCGTGCTTATCAGTCGAGAACCACGTATCCAATTAACGCGTTTTTATTTTAATTCATAGCTATGCTCTCTGGTCAGGTTTTAGTATATATATTTCGTTACGTAAAGTAACATAAGGAATAAACAGTGACGATAATAGTGAATCAAGTCTTAATATTTACATTGAAAGTTCTGTAAATATACAAGAAATTTTGACAGTGTAACAAAAAGCAGAGGTTTTGACGCTCGTCGTCAGTATCAGGTAAGAAGAAGGACTGTTGAACTGTTGTTTACGTCTGGCGGGTATCTAAGGTAATAAATGAGAGAGCGGAGAGAAGATAGTTGGGCATATCTTAACATAGAGATCTCGAGAGTCAGTGAGGGTGCCGCGAGTTGGAAGCGGAGCGGCGCCGGAAACGGGAGAGCCGCGAGAAAACCCTCCCGACCAGCTGCATCATCCGGCACGATTTCTACGCGAGAAAATGCCGGGAGCGACCCCGCTGGCAATCGGGTGGGAGGCGAATAGTCTTACCACTACACCACCGCAGCCACCCCCCCCCCCGTGAGGTAATGCAGATATTATAATCTACGTAGTAATAATTTAGTAGTAATGATTTCCGATTCCAACAATTCAAATTTTTATTATCATTTTTCAAGAAACGAAAGATTGTCTCACTCAAAAATGTATATACAGGATGATTCTAAAATCACGGGACAAACATTGAGGGGTGGTAGAGCTCACTTAAACAAACAATTATTGTATAGGAATATATGGGCCGGAGTGACGCGTTGAGGCACAAACACAAATATATATATTAGTGACACAGAATTCGATTCCTTATCGTTTACTTTTCGCATCAAACAGAGAAGATTCTTTCGCGATAACAGAGGTCAGCACTTTCTGTATCACCGGCCACCGGCGATATTACATCGCCCTGTTGTGAAAACAGGAAAGAAAATCAGCGTCGACTGCCAGCGTCCAGTCACTTCGCAACGTTGAGGCCTTCTCTTACAAAATGTGCCCACTAGGCTCGCACCTAGTTGAGGGGCGCAAATTAAGTGAGGAATTTGTAAGGAATAATTAAAAATATTTTATGAATATACATTCTGTCTATTTAAAGTAAACCTTTCCAAATAGAGTTTTTTAGCCTACTTTCCGATGGAAAGATGGGCTTATTTTATCACTTTATTGACTGTGTGTCTGTTGGAATGTGTATGTGTGTGCATGTGCGTGTGTCTCTGCTTGTGTAAGTCCCCACCAACACTATTAAAATGTTTTAACGCGTCAACCGAGTTTCGCCTAACTTGGTAAACATTTAATAATAAGTAAGGACGCCCGACGTTTGTAGTTTTCGACCACGCCGAATTCCTCGAAAATAAACATTTTACACTTCATATTTTTAAAAATAATATGTTATCAAATACAAGATTTTTTTAGTTTTGCTCCAGCTATAATAACAAATACTAACAGAGTTGCACAATGTAAACTAATGCCATGTGCTACTGCGTGAAAAATGTGTAATTACAAAATAACAAGACTTACACGAGGAAAAAATGTTGAAAATAAACAATATTTTTTTTTAAATGTATGATTGTTATTTAGTGAATATATGTCAAACAGTAGATCACGCCATTAGTTAACATTGTACTTTTTTACATTTATACAACATAGATAGCATTTGTTCTTATGGTTATCGTAAAACAAAAATTTTGGATTCTACATCAAATTATTAAAATATTTTTTATACGAGGAAAGTGACATCAAGTTCAATTTGTACAAGTTTGAACCGTGTTTGGTAAAATTATAAAATAATACATTTTTTGGTGTGAGACACCTTTAATCGTGTGTTGTGTTCCCCGTCACAGTTTCTTGGTCAGAGGTAATGCGTTCCTTTGCTGTGTTTTCGCGAGCTACCTCAGCCCGCCTCGTTCTTGTTACCAGCCCAGGTCCCGTCCCCACGGCTGGTAATGACGGGCATGTCTTGGAAGCGAGCGGGAGTTGCATAGCAATTTCCGAGCGTGCTTGGAAGACGATTCGCTGTTACCATTCTCGGTCCCCCAAGGAACCATCTCCTCCCCTCCCCCCAAAGCTCCAATCCAACCCCAGTCTTCAGCTCTTTTTCCCCTCGGCCGTTTCTAGAGGAGGGGTGTGAAGGGTGAGTAGGCTGGAATCTAATTATAGGGGCCAAATCAGAGCACGACGGTTGGCCTGCTTGGGTTAAACAGTCTCTCGTTATAGACGCAGCCGAGTTGCAAACATAAACGGTATTACGACACCTGAAAACGTATATAATGTTCACTTTATTAAACTTTATATTTGTATCGTGGCTCTAATAAACATGCACTGCTAGTTGTGTTACAACAATAGGGTGTAATTTTGATACAATACAATTTCAGTGTACCTTCCTGGCGGCCCTAAACGTCATTGTATTCGTATAAAAGAAGGCACGCTAACATCTCCAAAACTGCCTGTATGATTTCTAAAAAAACCAATACCGAGAGGACAATGTTTTTCACACAGTTTGGATGAAATTGAACTGAAAATATAGACTAAGAAAATATAATTTTCCTATCAGAATTTAGTAAACACGTTAAGAAATAAGTTTTTTTTAAAGAATGGATGTTTAGAGGAAATATTTTCGCAGGTTTTCGCTTGTGCACATATTCGGATTATTGAAATTTAATTATCGTGAAACATATAGCAATAATATATTTCTGTTATAACCTGTCGTACTAATATCAAAACTAAGTTCATGCTTATCCCAGCGGTAAATTTCAAACCCATTAGAATATAACTAGTTGTTCTAATTTTACGTCAAATTTGATATTTTGGTGAAACCTTCTTTTAATGAAGCCAAAACTAGAAATGTTTAGTTGATAAGTAGGTAATTATTTTACATGGTAGTATTTAAAACTGAACTAAGACGATATAATAAGCCCTTTAAATTGTAAGAAGTCATGAAGCCTTAATAATGTTAGTTTAATCGTTTCCACGTCAAGTGAACAATGACATACTTTCGAATAATAAACAGTTCTTAACTAACAAGTTTCAGTAATCTACTATATAAAAATAAGTCGGGTTTTCCTTCCTGACGCTATAAATCCAGAACGCACGAACCGATTTCCACGGTNTCTACTATATAAAAATAAGTCGGGTTTTCCTTCCTGACGCTATAAATCCAGAACGCACGAACCGATTTCCACGGTTTTGCATTCGTTGGAAAGGTCTCGGGCTCCGTGAGGTTTATAGCAAAGAAAATTCAGGAAAAATTTTAACAGAAAAGCGGGAAAATCTTTTTTTACATACAGCGCCATCTCTGATACATAGCATGTACTACAAATCAAGTAGATGGCGCCGGTGAGTGATACATTGTTTGACAGCTACTCATTGTTCTCTGCTCAGTGATGTGACAAACTTTCATGTGACAAACAATTGTGAAAAAAAAGTAAAAAAAATAAGTTATTCGTTTCCTAACATTTCAATTGGAAACCATCAAATCAATCACGTGTATTGTGCAAATTTTTATTCAATTTCAACAGCAGGCATTTGTCTTTAAGGTGGTAAGTTGAACTGTGTAAATTATGTGGATCGTGCATTTGAGGTTAAATTCACCACTCTGTCCATAGTCCAAAATGCCTAGAGGACGACGTGCGAACATCGGCCGCCGCACGAGACATGCAAGCCAGCAACAAGTGTATTCACAGAACTTAAGCGAAGAAAGACAAAATATAATAAGAGAAAATGCCCGATTGAGACAACGCGTGAGCACACGAAGATCATTGGCATCATACAATCGCTTGGCATTCCAATATGATCCCACTGCGAACTACAGTGATGATGAAAATTTAGATATTGGACCAATGACGACTATATGCCGATATTGCAATGCGTTAAAGTTCAAAAGAGAAACGGCTGGATTGTGCTGCGCAAGTGGAAAAGTCAAACTGGATCCATTACTTACACCACCACAGCCACTGAAACCATTGTTCGATGGAAGTGATCCCGATTCCAGCCATTTTCTTCAACACATCCTTGAATACAATAACTGCTTTCGCATGACTTCCTTTGGAGCTAATATCATTCGAGAAGGCGGCTTCATGCCGACTTGCAAGGTAAAAGATACAACACACATAACCAATCACTCCTATGTTACACCTATGTTACAACTTACAACTTACTATGTTTGTTTGCAATTACAGATACAAGGACAAATATATCATTTGCATGGTTCAATGGTGCCAACACCAGATGAACCGCATCAATTTCTGCAAATATATTTCATTTCGTCGATGGTGGATCAGCTGAATGTGCGGTGCAATATACAGGGAACACAACAGTTAAAGAGACGAATTATTGAACAGTTGCAAGCATTTTTTCACGCTAATAATGCTGTGGTTAATATGTTCAAAACAGCATTGGAACGAATGCCATCGGATACGCACAAATTTGTCATAAGAGCGGATTGTACCCCAACAGGTGAACATGTGCGAAGATTCAATGCACCCACCGTTAATGATGTTGCTGCAATTATTGTTGGCGATCCAACTAAATCGCGAGACATTGTCGTTCAGCGAAGAAGCAATATCATGCATCGTGTAAACGAGACACATCGTTTGTACGATGCGTTACAATATCCAATCATTTATTGGCAAGGGCAAGACGGATACGACATCACGTCGAAGATGGTCGATCCAATTACAGGTACAATATTCACACACTAATTATTGCTATTATTATTGCTATTATTGCTATTATTGGTTTCCATTAACAATTCATTTAATTTTGCATTTTCAGGCGTATCAACGAATAAAAATCTAAGCGCAATGAATTACTATGCGTATCGTATGATGATTCGTACACATGAGGAGAATGTCATTCTGAAGTGCCGTCGGCTATTCCAGCAATTCGCTGTCGACATGTATGTCAAAGTCGAGACCGAACGTTTAGCGTTCATCCGATTCAATCAGGCAAAGCTACGATCTGAGGACTATATACACTTGCGTGATGCTATTCATTCAGATGGTGATGTTCAGAATATTGGACGTCTGACGATTCTCCCATCATCTTATATCGGAAGCCCACGCCACATGCACGAATACGCTCAAGACGCTATGACGTACGTGCGAAATTATGGAACTCCGGATTTATTTATTACGTTCACATGCAATCCGAAGTGGACGGAAATTGAACGTGAGTTGGAACCGGGCCAAAAACCGCAAGATCGCCATGACATAATCGCCAGAGTATTTCAGCAAAAACTCAAGGTTATGATGGATGTGCTTACTAAGTATCGAGTTTTTGGTGACACACGTTGTTATATGTACTCGGTGGAATGGCAGAAGCGTGGACTACCGCATGCTCATATCCTAATTTGGTTGCTGAACAAATTACATTCAAATGAAGTGGATGACATCATATCAGCTGAAATTCCTGATCCAGTCACTGATCCCCATCTACACGACATTGTGACGACACAGATGGTCCATGGACCGTGCGGTGCATTAAATCCATTATCGCCTTGCATGGCTGATGGAAAGTGCACAAAACGATATCCGCGACCGTTAGTTGCTGAAACAGTCACAGGGAACGATGGATATCCAGTTTATCGTCGGCGTTCAAAAGAAGATAATGGTCGAACTATCAAAGTTAAAGTTCAAAATCAAGAGATTGAGATCGGAAATGAATTCATTGTACCATATTGCCCGCTGCTATCACGAATTTTCGAAACACATGCAAACGTTGAGAGTTGTCATTCGGCCAAATCAATCAAATATTTGTGCAAGTACGTCACAAAAGGCAGCGACATGGCTGTGTTTGGTATTGCGTCGGAAAATGCGAATGACGAAATCAGCAACTTCCAAATGGGCAGATACGTCAGTACTAATGAAGCACTGTGGCGATTATTGTCATTTCAAATTCATGAAAGATATCCCACAGTTGTACATTTAGCAGTGCATTTGGAAAATGGCCAAAGAGTTTACTTCACTGAGGCTAATGCGGCACAACGAGCTGAGAGACCACCATCGACAACATTGACTAGCTTCTTTGCAATATGTGAAGCAGATCCATTCGCAGCGACGCTGATGTACGTTGAAATGCCCAAGTATTACACTTGGAATCAATCAACAAAGAAATTCCAACGTCGCAAACAAGGAACCCCAGTTCCAGATTGGCCACAGGTGTTTTCCACTGATGCACTAGGTCGCATGTATACTGTTCATCCTAGAAATGATGAATGTTTTTATTTGCGACTGCTGTTGGTACATGTACGTGGACCAAAATCATTCGCGCATTTGAAAACTGTGAATGGCCACCAATGCCAAACATATCGAGAAGCATGTCAACTATTGGGTTTGCTGGAGAACGATTCTCATTGGGATTTAACACTTGCGGATTCAGTTGTTTCATCAAATGCGTACCAAATACGAACGCTGTTCGCAATTATCATCACCACATGTTTTCCTTCACAACCAATTCAGTTATGGAACAAATACAAAGACGACATATGTGAAGATATCTTGCATCGCTTGCGCATTCAAACGAATAATCCTGACATCCAAATAACCGATGAAATCTACAATGAAGGATTGATTCTGATTGAGGATCAATGCTTGACTATTGCAAACAAGCTACTGATTGAAGTAGGAATGATTGCGCCAAATCGATCGATGCACGATGCATTCAACCAAGAATTAAATCGAGAGCTGCAATACAATGTTGATTCATTGCAGGAATTCGTTCGAAATAATGAGCCGTTGCTGAATGAACAGCAAAAACAAGTATACGAAACATTAATGCAAGCGGTGGACAATAATACTGGTGGTCTATTCTTCCTGGACGCACCTGGAGGAACAGGGAAAACATTTGTCATTTCATTTATTTTGGCCACTATTCGATCAAGATGTGACATAGCTTTGGCGTTAGCATCATCTGGAATTGCGGCGACTCTTCTAGATGGCGGTCGTACTGCACATTCTGCGCTTAAGTTGCCACTCAATTTAAACACAATTGATATTCCAACATGCAATATTTCCCGATCCAGTGCAATGGGAAAATTGTTGATGCAATGCAAGCTCATTGTTTGGGATGAGTGCACAATGGCACATAAGAAATCACTTGAAGCACTTAACTTCACACTGAAGGATCTTCGGCGAAATAACAACATCTTTGGCGGCTTGATGATATTGTTGGCAGGCGATTTCAGGCAGACGTTGCCAGTAATTCCCCGTGGAACGCCTGCAGATGAATTGAATGCTTGCCTGAAGGCATCACCTTTATGGAATAACGTAAAAACATTATCGCTAACCACTAATATGAGAGTTCAACTTCAAAATGATCAAAGTGCTGCACAATTTTCCAAACAATTGTTAGCTGTTGGAAATGGAAAAGTCCCAGTTGATGCGACATCTGGATTAATTACTCTTACCAACGAATTTTGCCGATTTGTAGACTCTCAATTAGCTCTTATTGAAAATGTTTTCCCAAACATTAGTGAGAATTATCAGAATTATGCTTGGTTAAGTCAACGAGCAATTCTTGCCGCAAAGAATAATGATGTACACGCACTGAATTTCACCATTCAATCAAAAATTGCTGGCGATTTGGTGACATACAAATCCGTTGATTCCATAAGAGATCCCGATGATGTAGTAAATTATCCAACGGAGTTTTTGAACTCTCTGGAGTTACCAGGATTTCCACCACATAACTTGCAACTCAAAGTTGGTACAGTTATTATGATATTGCGTAATTTGAATCCACCGCGACTTTGCAACGGTACTCGACTTTCGGTAAAAAGACTTATGCCGAATTTGATTGAGGCAACCATTATTAACGGAAAGTACGCAGGTGAAAATGTATGTATTCCTCGAATACCAATGATTCCGACTGATCTTCCGTTTGACTTCAAACGATTGCAATTTCCAGTTCGCCTTGCGTTCGCAATGACAATTAACAAGTCGCAAGGCCAATCGCTTAGTGTTTGCGGGATAAATTTAGAAAATCATTGTTTTTCACATGGGCAGTTATACGTTGCGTGTTCACGAGTTGGGAAACCATCCGCTTTGTTTGTGTTAACGTCAGACCAAAAAACAAAAAATGTGGTTTACCAAAGAGCACTTCAATGAAACGTATTTACTTTGGATTCACTTTCATTTACTTAGAGAAGTTCAATTCATTACTGTTGTGAAATGAAATAAAATTTTTCCTTTTCAAATATAAAAAAAAGGTTTCTTCATGTTTTAATCACCAAACAAAATGTTGCATAAAACGAAGCCATCTGGTGGCGAAACGGAGTTCGCCGGGTTTGCTAGTGCTACTTATATGTGTTTCCTTGTACCTACAAGTGACCAGTTGGAATCTAACACTAACAGGAGAATACTAAAGGGAGGTGATTACTAAGGTTCAAGACTGATAACAGTGATAACTCATTAGTTAAGAACACTTAATTATTTAGTGGTTTGGAACACTTAATAAAAGTGCTATACCACTGTATCGTCTGTTGTTTTCGTAAGTAAAAGACGTCGAAATATTAAATATAAAGAAAAACGTACAAGTATCAGAGACAAAAAATAATTGGTTCGCGTTTGGAATCCACACTATAGCCAATACTTTCCTCGGACGAACAAGCATATTCGATGACGTTGTTATGTGTAATTCCCGTGAACAACAATTTTCGTGTCCAAAATTGTATGATTCTCTTAGAAAGAAAGATAGCGATTAGTAGCGTGTTATCTGCCTCGCCTCATTATGGCACAACGGGGAAATGAAGGTGAAAACAGAGCCATCTTTGGTTTGGACAAAAAACTAATTTCAAAAAGACCGATATATATATATATATATACTAGCAAACCCGGCGAACTCCGTTTCGCCACCAGATGGCTTCGTTTTATGCAACATTTTGTTTGGTGATTAAAACATGAAGAAACATTTTTTTTATATTTGAAAAGGAAAAATTTTATTTCATTTCACAACAGTAATGAATTGAACTTCTCTAAGTAAATGAAAGTGAATCCAAAGTAAATACGTTTCATTGAAGTGCTCTTTGGTAAACCACATTTTTTGTTTTTTGGTCTGACGTTAACACAAACAAAGCGGATGGTTTCCCAACTCGTGAACACGCAACGTATAACTGCCCATGTGAAAAACAATGATTTTCTAAATTTATCCCGCAAACACTAAGCGATTGGCCTTGCGACTTGTTAATTGTCATTGCGAACGCAAGGCGAACTGGAAATTGCAATCGTTTGAAGTCAAACGGAAGATCAGTCGGAATCATTGGTATTCGAGGAATACATACATTTTCACAACCTGCGTACTTTCCGTTAATAATGGTTGCCTCAATCAAATTCGGCATAAGTCTTTTTACCGAAAGTCGAGTACCGTTGCAAAGTCGCGGTGGATTCAAATTACGCAATATCATAATAACTGTACCAACTTTGAGTTGCAAGTTATGTGGTGGAAATCCTGGTAACTCCAGAGAGTTCAAAAACTCCGTTGGATAATTTACTACATCATCGGGATCTCTTATGGAATCAACGGATTTGTATGTCACCAAATCGCCAGCAATTTTTGATTGAATGGTGAAATTCAGTGCGTGTACATCATTATTCTTTGCGGCAAGAATTGCTCGTTGACTTAACCAAGCATAATTCTGATAATTCTCACTAATGTTTGGGAAAACATTTTCAATAAGAGCTAATTGAGAGTCTACAAATCGGCAAAATTCGTTGGTAAGAGTAATTAATCCAGATGTCGCATCAACTGGGACTTTTCCATTTCCAACAGCTAACAATTGTTTGGAAAATTGTGCAGCACTTTGATCATTTTGAAGTTGAACTCTCATATTAGTGGTTAGCGATAATGTTTTTACGTTATTCCATAAAGGTGATGCCTTCAGGCAAGCATTCAATTCATCTGCAGGCGTTCCACGGGGAATTACTGGCAACGTCTGCCTGAAATCGCCTGCCAACAATATCATCAAGCCGCCAAAGATGTTGTTATTTCGCCGAAGATCCTTCAGTGTGAAGTTAAGTGCTTCAAGTGATTTCTTATGTGCCATTGTGCACTCATCCCAAACAATGAGCTTGCATTGCATCAACAATTTTCCCATTGCACTGGATCGGGAAATATTGCATGTTGGAATATCAATTGTGTTTAAATTGAGTGGCAACTTAAGCGCAGAATGTGCAGTACGACCGCCATCTAGAAGAGTCGCCGCAATTCCAGATGATGCTAACGCCAAAGCTATGTCACATCTTGATCGAATAGTGGCCAAAATAAATGAAATGACAAATGTTTTCCCTGTTCCTCCAGGTGCGTCCAGGAAGAATAGACCACCAGTATTATTGTCCACCGCTTGCATTAATGTTTCGTATACTTGTTTTTGCTGTTCATTCAGCAACGGCTCATTATTTCGAACGAATTCCTGCAATGAATCAACATTGTATTGCAGCTCTCGATTTAATTCTTGGTTGAATGCATCGTGCATCGATCGATTTGGCGCAATCATTCCTACTTCAATCAGTAGCTTGTTTGCAATAGTCAAGCATTGATCCTCAATCAGAATCAATCCTTCATTGTAGATTTCATCGGTTATTTGGATGTCAGGATTATTCGTTTGAATGCGCAAGCGATGCAAGATATCTTCACATATGTCGTCTTTGTATTTGTTCCATAACTGAATTGGTTGTGAAGGAAAACATGTGGTGATGATAATTGCGAACAGCGTTCGTATTTGGTACGCATTTGATGAAACAACTGAATCCGCAAGTGTTAAATCCCAATGAGAATCGTTCTCCAGCAAACCCAATAGTTGACATGCTTCTCGATATGTTTGGCATTGGTGGCCATTCACAGTTTTCAAATGCGCGAATGATTTTGGTCCACGTACATGTACCAACAGCAGTCGCAAATAAAAACATTCATCATTTCTAGGATGAACAGTATACATGCGACCTAGTGCATCAGTGGAAAACACCTGTGGCCAATCTGGAACTGGGGTTCCTTGTTTGCGACGTTGGAATTTCTTTGTTGATTGATTCCAAGTGTAATACTTGGGCATTTCAACGTACATCAGCGTCGCTGCGAATGGATCTGCTTCACATATTGCAAAGAAGCTAGTCAATGTTGTCGATGGTGGTCTCTCAGCTCGTTGTGCCGCATTAGCCTCAGTGAAGTAAACTCTTTGGCCATTTTCCAAATGCACTGCTAAATGTACAACTGTGGGATATCTTTCATGAATTTGAAATGACAATAATCGCCACAGTGCTTCATTAGTACTGACGTATCTGCCCATTTGGAAGTTGCTGATTTCGTCATTCGCATTTTCCGACGCAATACCAAACACAGCCATGTCGCTGCCTTTTGTGACGTACTTGCACAAATATTTGATTGATTTGGCCGAATGACAACTCTCAACGTTTGCATGTGTTTCGAAAATTCGTGATAGCAGCGGGCAATATGGTACAATGAATTCATTTCCGATCTCAATCTCTTGATTTTGAACTTTAACTTTGATAGTTCGACCATTATCTTCTTTTGAACGCCGACGATAAACTGGATATCCATCGTTCCCTGTGACTGTTTCAGCAACTAACGGTCGCGGATATCGTTTTGTGCACTTTCCATCAGCCATGCAAGGCGATAATGGATTTAATGCACCGCACGGTCCATGGACCATCTGTGTCGTCACAATGTCGTGTAGATGGGGATCAGTGACTGGATCAGGAATTTCAGCTGATATGATGTCATCCACTTCATTTGAATGTAATTTGTTCAGCAACCAAATTAGGATATGAGCATGCGGTAGTCCACGCTTCTGCCATTCCACCGAGTACATATAACAACGTGTGTCACCAAAAACTCGATACTTAGTAAGCACATCCATCATAACCTTGAGTTTTTGCTGAAATACTCTGGCGATTATGTCATGGCGATCTTGCGGTTTTTGGCCCGGTTCCAACTCACGTTCAATTTCCGTCCACTTCGGATTGCATGTGAACGTAATAAATAAATCCGGAGTTCCATAATTTCGCACGTACGTCATAGCGTCTTGAGCGTATTCGTGCATGTGGCGTGGGCTTCCGATATAAGATGATGGGAGAATCGTCAGACGTCCAATATTCTGAACATCACCATCTGAATGAATAGCATCACGCAAGTGTATATAGTCCTCAGATCGTAGCTTTGCCTGATTGAATCGGATGAACGCTAAACGTTCGGTCTCGACTTTGACATACATGTCGACAGCGAATTGCTGGAATAGCCGACGGCACTTCAGAATGACATTCTCCTCATGTGTACGAATCATCATACGATACGCATAGTAATTCATTGCGCTTAGATTTTTATTCGTTGATACGCCTGAAAATGCAAAATTAAATGAATTGTTAATGGAAACCAATAATAGCAATAATAGCAATAATAATAGCAATAATTAGTGTGTGAATATTGTACCTGTAATTGGATCGACCATCTTCGACGTGATGTCGTATCCGTCTTGCCCTTGCCAATAAATGATTGGATATTGTAACGCATCGTACAAACGATGTGTCTCGTTTACACGATGCATGATATTGCTTCTTCGCTGAACGACAATGTCTCGCGATTTAGTTGGATCGCCAACAATAATTGCAGCAACATCATTAACGGTGGGTGCATTGAATCTTCGCACATGTTCACCTGTTGGGGTACAATCCGCTCTTATGACAAATTTGTGCGTATCCGATGGCATTCGTTCCAATGCTGTTTTGAACATATTAACCACAGCATTATTAGCGTGAAAAAATGCTTGCAACTGTTCAATAATTCGTCTCTTTAACTGTTGTGTTCCCTGTATATTGCACCGCACATTCAGCTGATCCACCATCGACGAAATGAAATATATTTGCAGAAATTGATGCGGTTCATCTGGTGTTGGCACCATTGAACCATGCAAATGATATATTTGTCCTTGTATCTGTAATTGCAAACAAACATAGTAAGTTGTAAGTTGTAACATAGGTGTAACATAGGAGTGATTGGTTATGTGTGTTGTATCTTTTACCTTGCAAGTCGGCATGAAGCCGCCTTCTCGAATGATATTAGCTCCAAAGGAAGTCATGCGAAAGCAGTTATTGTATTCAAGGATGTGTTGAAGAAAATGGCTGGAATCGGGATCACTTCCATCGAACAATGGTTTCAGTGGCTGTGGTGGTGTAAGTAATGGATCCAGTTTGACTTTTCCACTTGCGCAGCACAATCCAGCCGTTTCTCTTTTGAACTTTAACGCATTGCAATATCGGCATATAGTCGTCATTGGTCCAATATCTAAATTTTCATCATCACTGTAGTTCGCAGTGGGATCATATTGGAATGCCAAGCGATTGTATGATGCCAATGATCTTCGTGTGCTCACGCGTTGTCTCAATCGGGCATTTTCTCTTATTATATTTTGTCTTTCTTCGCTTAAGTTCTGTGAATACACTTGTTGCTGGCTTGCATGTCTCGTGCGGCGGCCGATGTTCGCACGTCGTCCTCTAGGCATTTTGGACTATGGACAGAGTGGTGAATTTAACCTCAAATGCACGATCCACATAATTTACACAGTTCAACTTACCACCTTAAAGACAAATGCCTGCTGTTGAAATTGAATAAAAATTTGCACAATACACGTGATTGATTTGATGGTTTCCAATTGAAATGTTAGGAAACGAATAACTTATTTTTTTTACTTTTTTTTCACAATTGTTTGTCACATGAAAGTTTGTCACATCACTGAGCAGAGAACAATGAGTAGCTGTCAAACAATGTATCACTCACCGGCGCCATCTACTTGATTTGTAGTACATGCTATGTATCAGAGATGGCGCTGTATGTAAAAAAAGATTTTCCCGCTTTTCTGTTAAAATTTTTCCTGAATTTTCTTTGCTATAAACCTCACGGAGCCCGAGACCTTTCCAACGAATGCAAAACCGTGGGAATCGGTTCGTGCGTTCTGGATTTATAGCGTCAGGAAGGAAAACCCGACTTATTTTTATATAGTAGATATACACTGNAATCGGTTCGTGCGTTCTGGATTTATAGCGTCAGGAAGGAAAACCCGACTTATTTTTATATAGTAGATATACACTGAAGAGCCAAAAATACTGGCATAGGCGTACGTATGCAAATAACACAGGTGTGGAACCAATCAGAGTAACGCGATGCGGTCGGAAGAAAGATCGGTTACTGCTGCTACAATGGCAGGTTATCAAGATTTAAGTGAGTTTAAACGTGGTGTTATAGTCGGCGCACGAGAGATGGGACATAGCATCTCCGCGGTAGCGATAACATTTGGATGTTCGCGTACGACCATTTCACGACTGTACCGTGAATATCGGGAATCCGGTAAAACATCACATCTTCGATATCGCTGCAGCCGGAAAAAACATCGTGAAATAACTGGATAAACGACGATAGGTGAGAATCATTAAACGTGACAGACGTGCAACCCTTTTTCAAATTGGCGCAGATTGTATTTGTCGACTGCCCTGCAGGATTCAGGGTGTGAATTGTCTCTGCATACCTTCAGACATTAGTCGAGTCCATGCCACGTCGTCTTGCGGCACTTCTGCGTGCTCGGGGGGTCCTACACGATATTAAGCAGGTGTACCAGTTTTTTTTTGGCTCTTCAGCGTACACACACACACACACACACACACACACTTACGGCTAAGTTTCATATGCAGTTGCGTTTATATACAATTGTGAAAGATTTAAATTCTCTTCGACCACACATGAACCTGACAGCAACGAATTAACCATCGTGTATTGACTCTCTAGCGCTGCTAACTTCACACATGAGAGTAGTTTTCCAAACAAGTAGCATTTCTACTTGAGTCTGTAGGGTACGAGCTCAGTTTTGATTCATTTCGGACAAGGAAAGGGTTGATTTTTCCGTGCGTGGCTTTTCAACCTGGCCTTCCATCCCAGTTACAGGAACAGTGGCTGTGCACTTCAGCACGTACTCTGAAGTTATGTTAACATCCAGGTTAGTTGCCGTACATTGAAAACAAACAATGACGATATTCTGGTAATCTTTAAGTGTATCATTATATCATGACAGGCAAAACCTATTATTGCTTTTGCAGTGTGGATATTGGGGCAAAAAAAGAGGGGAGGGGATAGTCATAAGAAATGCCAAATAAACTAAATTTAAACTGCACACATTTTCATTAGACACAAATATACTCTACTTTTTTTAACTAGTTTTTCTTTGTGCAATATACATCTTGGTAATTGCAAACTTTGTTATATAACATAAAATTTTACCAATAGCTGTAATTATTTTTTCATAGTGTTAGTAAATCCCACATAGCTGTGATATGTGCCTCTGAAAAAACTTTTCGAACATCGTATTCTACAGATGTATTCAGAAACGTCTATAACGAATAGTGTGGAATTAAAACTTATGTTTAAATATAGAAACGCCTGAGTTTCGCAAGTAATTAAAATTTACGTGTTTCCACGCTATAACTATTTGCACTTAGTGCAAGCTGTTCGAGAACATCACATTATACAGACTTGTAGAGTTTTATACGCCAAACCGTCTTGTGGGTGGTCATGCACTAGTGAAGTGTATGTAATATTGTGATGATTATAAGGAAGGTTCTTACACCCCTCCTCCACAAAAAAGTCACAAATTAATAGAATCTATTTTTTTGTCGTCTCAGATTTATTTTGAAGGATTTGTTTACATATTTATGTTTTGCATGCCAAACTCTTACACACTACGAGAAAATTTCTTACAAAAATGTTTTATAGCTATACCTACGTTTACAGTAGCTTCTACAAATGTGGGCTTGTGTGACGACATCATTATAACTACGAGTATCAAGTTGACTACTTTAGATGTAAGTATCTAAGGAGAATTATGTAGTTAAATACTTTAGATGTAAATATCTAAGGAGAAGTATGTAGTTGACTACTTTAGATTTAAGTATCTAAGGAGGAGTATCTGGTTGACTACTTTAGATGTAAATATCTAAGGAGGAGTATCTGGTTGACTAATTTAGATATAACTATCTAAGGAGGAGTATGTAGTTGACTACTTTAGATGTAAGTATCTAAGAGGAGTATGTAGTTGACTACTTTAGATGTAAATATCAAAGGAGCTCTAATCCCGCTTAGGAAAATTATCCCACTTAGTTAAGTTAATATATAATAATAATAAAATATAAAAAAAATAAAATTACTATTTAATATTTCCATAAATTATTGTCTCAGTCATCGTACACAGGAAGTTACTTATTTCTGTCCATCGTGATTAACAGAGTATCAATTATACAATCTGTAGAATACTTTGTTTATACGTAATGAAACTTTGTGCAGTGATCGAAAATATCGTTGTAAAACATTTTCACATTCACATGAGCTTCATCGAGAAATGCTTGTGTACAGTGGCAAGCCATTCGTTTCCCCTCTAAATACAGTGAAACGCGGTAACAATATACATGATCAATATAATATTTGAGGCACATTTTCTGTAGAAATTGATATGTTCGGTTGTCTCTTTTTATCTTTAAATACTAAAAAAAAGTTGACAATTAATTACATTGGAAATTCAACTCGAACATTTTAGGTTAATTAGTATTCTGGTTAATTCATGGCATAATTATGCATATAAAATAATTTACATATAACTGTTTTATTTAGAATTATAAATGGTGTTGCAGAGGTTTGAAACCTTGGCCGTTATTTAAACCAGTTTTAAGAATTGGATATTAACTATTTAAATCTCAAAAAAAGTTGTAATAATAATAGGAAATAACCTGTATGCACAAATGTTTGTAAACTATGGCTGATATGCCAAACTAAGAATATTTTGCATATGATTTCATGTTAATTATTTGCTTGTAATTATTTTTATTGTATTTATATAAATTAAATAAATGTTTTGTTTTCGTGTTGATAGAATCAAGGACTTAAGTATTCCCAAATTGTTATGCTTGATGTTGAAAGAAATATAGATGCTAGTTTTTAAGCGTTATACTATATGCACACAGCAATATATAAAAAATGTAATACGTATTACATCACATATCTGTAGAATGCTGCTAAATGCAATGCCAATCTTTATATTGATATCAGATAAGCTTAAGATAAGACTTTACTAAGTTAATGTTTAAAATTCTGTCTTCAATCCGGCCCATTGCTCCCGTCAACAAAACATAATATGAATAAGTGTTTAATTTATGCTTCTAAGTGTTACATGGAGAATTAATTGCAAATAAATGTTCACAATTGCATTTAAAATCCACAATCTTCATTGATTCTCATTGCACAGGGATGCGCTCATTAATGTAGAACTAACAAAATCGCCTTTTATGTAGTCTCCGGCTCCCAGTAGGTACGAAAAAAAAAAACATATTTTTCAAATCATGATGACGTCACATACTAAAAGCTTTTAATGTGCTACCACAAATAATAATCAAGTGGCCTTAGTCCAGCAGATGCCTTACCAGATTCTAATTATCTGTGGGCAAAGTCCAGTTCCGATTTAGCGCCTGCAGTCGTCGCAACCTGCAACGCTTCGGAAAGCTAGCGGTTGCATAATGTCAAGAGCTGCGTAGATCATTTTGGTATTTCCCTAACACAAATGTAATGGATGACTGGATGAATTATTTCGATATGCCACCCTCCTTGTGAGTTGGTACATTAAATCCAGATATGCCGCGTTATATCGTTCTTCAGTAAAAATTATTTTTTTCCCTTTTATAAAAGGTAAATAGGGATCATTACTTACCTTATACGCCGTACGGATGCACTGTTCATAAACGTGAGTGAAGAGATTAGGAGCGGTTCTTAACAGCGAGGTCTTGAGAGCCGATGAGGATGATTGAGGTGTGAATGGAGCAGCGCCGGAATGAAAGGGAGGGGGAAACGGGAAGATCTCCAAGAAAACCCGCCGACCAACGGCATCGTCCGGCGCGATTCCCACATGCGAAGTTCCGGGAGCTACCCCGCCGGGAATCGAACCCGATTCGCCAAAGTGGGAGGGGACTTGTCTTACCACTAAACCACTGCGGCCCCATTCCTAGCGAAAGACAACTTTTTTGTTTTCAAACCTAGTATATTTGCTTTCAGATGTAACAAAATACGACAAAGAGTGACGAACAAATGTAACACGTACAACGATACTTATTTACTTCGTTTATTCTTCGAGTTGAGATTGAATGCGTAACACACCGGTAAACGCAACGTCCTTTTTTTTAGCATTCACTAGAACAAAACCATATGGTTACGTCACACAGCTGTAGAGGAATGAAAGTGCCTCGTTGAGTTCAACGCAGCGGAATTTAAAGCAGTCAAGTCAGCTCAATTTCTCGTCGAGGGCGAAAAGAACGCTCAGCGAGCGAGCCGAACAAAGTCGGGGGTCCGTGAGCGCAATCTTTCCCCGCGGCGTGTAACTGGCTCACGTAGAAGATTCCTCCAAGCAGGCGGCCATAAACCGGGCGTAAACTGCCGCGAAGAAAAGGAAATTGTCATTTTCCCCACCTCCCTACTCTTTACTCGAGGTCTCTCATATTCCCAGTCTTCGTACCGCACCCGTTCTTTCGTTCCCTCGGCACCTTACCGATCCTCTAAGACCTTCCCTACTACGCTTCCCAGCCGAGACGATGTGTTGACGCCGTCGTGTCGGTTATCACTTGCTGCGGAGCAACTTTTAAGGGGGATCAAACCCCTGCCACCTTGGTTTTTCACTACTTTTTTTCCGTAAGTTCCATTTCAGAATATTCAACGAAATTTTTTGCACGTGTCATAAATAATAGTTTCTAAAGTTTCATCAAACTGTTACAACTCTAATGCGTTTATTAATTTTGAATAAGTGTCTGCTGGCAAGTAATAAGTAATTTTTTCTTGCGGGCGGTTACGGAAATGATTTTGGCAAACTTCAGTCTGTCGATACAATTTTGGAACATGTGAAAAAGAATGCCCTGTGTCTTGTCGACGCTCAACGTGAAAGGTGAAATATCTGTTGCAAGTTACGGCGTAAATTATGTAAATCCGAGTGGGCGGGGGTTATTCCCCCTTTAGGCTTCCGGGCTCTAAGGCTGCTTGGCACTTCAACTGCAAGTGAGCCAAGAGATTTGGGCGGCTCTTAACGTCGAGGTCTTGAGAGCCGATGAGGGTGCATGAGGTGTGAATGGAGCATCGCCGGAATGAAAGGAAGGGGGAAACGGGAGGTCCCCTAGAAAAATCCGCCAACCAGCGGCACCGTTCAACACGATTCCCTCTTGCGAAAATGCGGGAGTGACCCGGCCGGGGATTGAACCCGGTTCGCTTTGGTGGGATGCGAGCGGTCTAAACGCTTAACCAATGTGGCCCCGCGACACGATGTGTTGACGGCGTCTCTGTTATCACTTTCTATAGGGCAGCTTTAAGGGGGTAGTATCACTATATCTACCACATTATTTAACCAATTTTAACCAAATTTTGTATGTTGAAAATATCTGTTACAAGTATCATATGTGCCAACACAAAGCCACTTCTGTCAGCCATTTTGTAAGATAGCATCACACGAATGAGTATTATTTAATGTCATATCTTAGTAAACAATTAATCTTTTCCTACAAAAATTCGGCAAACAAGTAGTACCGTGGCAGATAATCTTAAATGGAATTTTTAAATTATGTCCGACACTTAATTTCAAGTTGGCTACAATATAGCAATATTAATCTAACTAATTTCTTTTTATCCTTTTACAGTAAGAGCAACCACCGTGTTTTTACAAATGTAAAATATGTGACATTTCACTTTGAAACTACGAAATGAAATGAAGAAAATCTACGCCGAACTTGTGATTTCATTTGGGTAGCTACGTTTTCCGCTTAGCACCGTAGCTACCTTCTACACAATAACACACACAAATGTTGTGATCATTAAGCTGCGTGTCTTTTTATTGTTACCGAAATCCCGTCCAACACATACCAATAGATACGTACAACACTAACATTTCATACACGGAAGTAACACATATTTTGTGTGATTTATATGCATATATATTTCACTGCAATATTTTTCAGCAAATTGACTTTAAGCATAACATTAATTTTACTGAAATTTTCATATGTATGTTTTGCTCTTAAAACATGAATGAATGTAGGCGGAAAGTAAGACGGCAGTAAAGTCAGCTGAAATAAACTCGAGGGATAATGTCAACAAGAAAGAATATCTGATGAACACAAACATTTGTAACAACATAATTTCGAAAGTTCCTTCAAACTGCAATGACAAGAGATGTTTGACTGTTCAATATCTAAACTCTTTGCTTTAACACAAACATTGCTGTCCGCACTTCAGTCACGATAGTTGGTTCGCAAACCTTTAAGAATAATATGCACATTAAACATTTTTCACTACGCGAATCGATTTTTAATAAGGAGGCTTCAAATACTTTTCTTTTCGAAGTATTTTCGAGTTCATTAAACTGGCGGCGACGAAAAAATCATAATAAACTGCAAGGAAGAAAATAACGAACTCGCCGAGTGAGTTTTATTTCTTATACTGCAGTGAAGGGAAGAGCTGTTCCTTCAACGCCGGCGGCGAGAAGGAGTCACATTTCAGGAGAATTAACAGTAAATCCAGTCCGGAGTTTACGGCCTGGCGCGGACGTAACGTAACTGAAATGAATGGTGATCCCTGCGTGAGCTGCGAACAACTCCAGATTACCAGACCCAGATACGCCGCCACTGGTAACACAGTTCCGGCAATCATCATAACTTTCATTTACCCCAGCGTGAAAAATAACGCCGTTTTAAAAAGTTTCTCTCGTTTATCTCTTTGTTTCCGCGCGCCACGATTTGAAATCTTACAGTTTCGTCGAGAGTGCCACTTTCGCTTCGTCCGCATAAAATTGTCAAAATTCCTTTTCTTTTGGTTAAAACTTCCGTATCTACGATGAACACATAACCATTTTAACGAACTAATTCAGACTGCACCTCATATTCACATTAGAACTTAAATGTACCCTAAATTGATAAATAATTTAAAATTCACAACAGATGCAATGAATGAGCAAAACTAGCCACAAATTGGCAAATTATGAATCATGATATCTTTAATTAGATTTACAATTTTAATAATTAGATTGTGCTGTAGCACAAATAACAATAACATAGATCGGTTTAAAAACTCGTTATTTTAAGCAAATAAGCACACAAACTCTGCAAGGCACCCTTGAGGGCTCATTAAAATTAAGTATCACATAGAAAATATATCAAATTATGCAAAAGCATTAACATCAAATTCCGCCTTGATCACAAAAAACTTGATGAACTGAGTTTATGAAATTGAAATACAACTTGCAATGACTAGAAATGAAAAATTACTATATAGGGGAACCCGGGCAGAACGGGGTACCAAGTTGAAAATATGTTTTAAAAACACATAAGGATAAATTGAGAGAGCTGCAAATTTTTCTATGAGCACATTACAATGTAACAATCACAAAAATACAATAATATTGTAAGAAAACAAAAGAACAATATTTTATTTTTAAAAAAATCAAATGATGTCATGTACCCCCTTCTGCCCTGGGCATGGGGCAGAACGGGGTGGTAAAGACAAGTAATTATAAAAAACATATAAAACTAGTGGAAGTGCAGAAATAAAAAGTTTGCTCTATATTTATTTACTTTTAAGTGACTATAAAGGTTCAACTACAGTTTTCATTGATTGTGTCTTTTTCTTAAGCCTATTCACAAAATGCACACACTAGGACAGCCTCATCATCTTCGCTATCAATTTATTGCCGCACAGGAATTGTGTGCCCTATCGAACATGGAACAAGCGACCCAACCTTCAACTGACTTTGAGTAAAATTCACTGCAATATAAACATTCACAGTCAGAACAATACTCAGAATCAGTCTCGTTAGTTTTGGGTTCTCTCTTCAGCTCCTTCATTTTTCCATTTATCTTCAGGCACTTTCCTTTGTTTTTTCCATTATTAGTTTTATTTTCTTTCTTCGATAGTTGTATCCTTGCTCTTTATTATATGACAAAGTTCTTTCCCTATTTTTCCTTAAGGTAGAAGTAAAGTGGATCTCCTTATAGTGATGCAACTATCAACACANAATTATTAGTTTTATTTTCTTTCTTCGATAGTTGTATCCTTGCTCTTTATTATTTGACAAAGTTCTTTCCCTATTTTTCCTTAAGGTAGAAGTAAAGTGGATCTCCTTATAGTGATGCAACTATCAACATAGTAAATGCAGAACACTTTAAAAAGTACTGTACATATTTCCAAAATCGTTAGAAAAATATGGCTTGAGTTTCATATGAAAGATAAGTTATTGTATTTTTTTAAGTGTAAAATACGTCACAGTAGTCAGTTTCTTTAATAGTTAAATTAATTAATTAAAAACTAAAATTTCCATTTTTACTTAAGAATGTGCGTTTTTCTTCTCTGAATGAATTACAAAGTTAGTTTTATTAAAAAAAACGTCATCTAATCAAATTAGCAGTTTTTTTCTATGCTTGTATCTGAGAAAATATTCGCATAACATATTATAGGTGTGCTAAAAGTTAAGTTTATGAAAATAATTTACAA
>NQII01008736.1:0-66883 GCA_002778355.1 Clitarchus hookeri
GGGAGATGCTATGTCCCATCTCTCGTGCGCCGACTATAAAACCACATTCAAACTCACTTAAATCATGATAACCTGCCATTGTAGCAGCAGTAACTGATCTACCTACCGACCGCACCACGTTACTCTGATTGGTTCCATACCTCTGTTATTTGCATACGCATGCCTATACCAGTTTTTTTTGGCTCTTCAGTNCTCTGATTGGTTCCATACCTCTGTTATTTGCATACGCATGCCTATACCAGTTTTTTTTGGCTCTTCAGTGTAAAATGGATCGGAAATGGTGTCCGACTATTCTTATTTGAAGGTTTAAGGGGTTATTGGTCCTATATCCTCGATATTATGCGCTAGCTGATATGAATGGCTGTTTGATTTCGGAAATCCAAGATGGCAATTTTTAACACAAATATATNGATATTATGCGCTAGCTGATATGAATGGCTGTTTGATTTCGGAAATCCAAGATGGCAATTTTTAACACAAATATATTGGCGATTTATTCCTTAGTTGGGAAAGAGCAGTGGTCGGGATAGGATGTGTATTTAGTGTGTTATTACTCTCTCAGTAGATATACTAAGTCTCGTTACATTTATTATCATGGGTACGTAATTATTCTCGGTTCATGTAATTCATTACACAATTACCCATTATACAAGATAATTATGCTTTAATTATACCTAATTACCCTCTACGCATGTCGAACCAAGGAGAACCGCATCTCACCTCATCAACCTTGTTATTTGTGTTTCGGGAGCCGATGGGTAAACATGTGTTCCTTGTGTGTAATTACACTCTCTGTACATGTACTTTGACTCGGTATGTGCACTTACTCTCGGTATTCGTAGTTGTTTATAATGCAATTGCTCATTATGCAGTTACTTATTACGAAATTACATCTATTTACACCTAAATACCCTGTACAGGTCTCGAACCAAGAACTGATTGACTCCTCAACCCTCCTGGTCCAACCCTACACCATATTTTCCATAGGCCTCTAGCCACTCGCCCACCAGACTTCCCTGAAACATTTTAAAGTCCCGCAAATGTCGCTTGGGCGCTTTGCCCACCGAATAGGGAACCCCCGTGCAACGGCCAATCACAGCACACCTCAGAAGCGGTGGGAGAACCCGTCAGCCAACTACAACACACCTCCCAAAGGGTGAATAGAGGGTGGATGATCAGTTTTCTAGGTTAAAAAGTGCCGTCAATTAGTATCCTTCTCTCCGACACCCGCTTACAGGTTATTCAAATGGCACTTAGGGTACTAATTACTCCCTAGCCTGTCACAGAACGCTTCCGCTCTCGCTACTCTTGTCGATAGACTCAGACATTTGATCGCTTTGCAACAAGATGGAGGTATCTTCCTCATTAACGAGATATCTTCAATCATTAGACAACTGATCAGGAGTGGTTATATCGCATGATGTGATGAACTACTTTTCTCTGTATTTGTACTTACAAAATAATAATAAAAGATTATTATAATATAATTTTTTCTTTATTTTTTTTGGTGTGTTGTATCCTTTCATCCCTCACAACTTTAAAATTGTGCTATGAGAATTCAACTTTTAAGGTAACGATTCACATACATATTATTATTGAAGACATTATGTAACAAAATGCACATACAATAATCTGCAAACAAAACATTTAGTCTGTCATCACGTACAAATCTTGTAGACAGTTGGGGATTTTTTAAAAATATGTATGGATGGGGGACAGATGACAAACCCATAGATAGAATATTGATTGTTGATTGATTGAAAGATTAGACGAAATAATGATTGAAAGATTAGACGAAAGATTGGTTGAAAGATTGGAAGATTGAGGGAAAGTTTGTGAGATTGATANGAAATAATGATTGAAAGATTAGACGAAAGATTGGTTGAAAGATTGGAAGATTGAGGGAAAGTTTGTGAGATTGATAGAAAGATTGCTAGAGCACTCGAAAGATTGATGGAAAGATTGCGAAATATTGATGGAAAGATTGGAAGATTAGTGAAGATTGGCAAAAATTGCGGAGCATGCGAAGCTGATTACGGAGCGGATTGGGATTGAAAAAAGGATTGGCTTGAATTGCAGTTCAAGAATAGCATGGGAGATAAGACTGTTTATCACCATCGTACATTCCAAGTCTCATTGGCCTAGTAATATTGGCATTTAAATTAATTCCAAGTATGTCCATAAAAGTGTTAGTAGATGCTGATCTATACCGTGAATATAACATAACTGTGCAGAGTCGTTTNCAGATGCTGATCTATACCGTGAATATAACATAACTGTGCAGAGTCGTTTCTTATATGATGGGGTTTGTTTAGTCATATATACATAAAATAAAAAAAATTCTCTGAGTAGCATACTTATGCCTGCAAAAAAGTCGAGGCAGTGAATAAAGTACAGATTCCGACATCGTGTATTAATTATATTTCAAGAGAAGGGACCGGAAGTGTAGTTAAGAAAGACTTTTGTGTCGTTCCACAATATCCTAAGTATAATTTCGATAGAATATTAATACAAATATTTTAAATCAGATAATAAATACAGATTTACTATTTGACATGCCATTTGCCTATAAAACCAATATGGCTACAAGAAATTGACAAATATACTAGAATAATTAGTGGGTGTAACTGCTGAGCACCTTCGGATACATTCGACAAACCCAAGACGAAGGCTTCCGAGCAGCCCCTGAGCCAAACCGAACGCTGTCAAACTCGTCAGTGTCAAGCTGAAGTACGCCAGCCACACAGCTCCAATTTAAAATACATTGTGTCAGACCCGCTATTTATATATGTCGCAGGGACATGATAAAACCGGAGATTTGATAAAATCCCTAATGTAGATGATCAATTTACAGAAGATGTTAAAATGGCAACTCTGTGGGGTGATTTCCCTAAAGAAAGTAAGTGATTTGATAAGTACCTTAACTGTTTTAGTGAAAAGATGTTATACTTGAAGCTTGTAGCCTCATTACCTATAAAAAATTGCCGGCGAGCCTTGAAATGACAATAACACCAGTAGTGAACCTTCTTGCTGGCACTGGGGGTCGGCCACGATGCGTAATTTATGGCTACACCTCAGGCGAGTTCTGACTTATTTATTTCATATTTTCACTAAAACAGTTAAGAAACGTGATAAAATCACTTACTTTCTTGAAATCACCCCACAGAGTTTTCATTTAAACATCTTCCATGAATTGATAATATACATTAGAGATTTGATCAAATCTCCTGTTTTATCATATCCCTACGATATATATATACTTCAATGTTAGCAGGGATGTGTGTATGTATATACACTGAGGTGACAAAAGTCATGGGATACCTCCTAATATCGTGCTGGACCTCCTGTTGCCCGGCGAAGTGCAGCAACTCGACGTGGCATGGACTCAACAAGTCGTTGGAAGTCCCTGACATAAATATTGCGCCATGCTGCCTCTATAGACGTCCATAATTGCGAAAGGTTTGCCGATGCAGGATTATGTGCACGAACTGACCTCTCGACGATGTCCCATAAATGTTCGATGGGATTCATGTCGGGCGAATGTGGTGGCCAAATCATTCGCTGGAATTGTCCAGAATGTTCTTCAAACCAATCGCGAACAGTTGTGGCCCGGTGACATTGCGCATTGTCATCCATAAAAAGTCCATCGTTGTTTGGTTACATGAAGTCCATCAATGGCTGCAAGTGGTCTCCAAGTAGCTGAACATAACCCTTTCCAGTCAATTATCGGTTCAGTTGGACCAGAGGACCCAGTCCATTCCATGTAAAAATAGCCCACACCATTGTGGAGTCACCACCAGCTTGCCCAGTTCCTTGTTGACAACTTGGGTCCATGGATTCGTGGGGTCTGCGCCACACTCGAACCCTACCATCAGCTCTTACCAACTGAAATCGGGACTCATCTGACCAAGCCACGGTTTTCCAGTCGTCTAGGGTCCAACCGATATGGTCACGAGCCCAGGAGAGGCGCTGCAGGCGATGTCGTGCTGTTAGTAAAGGCACTCGAGTCGGTCTTCTGCTGGCATAGCCCAGTACAGCCAAAGTTCGCCGCACTGTCCTAACGGACACGTCCGTCGTACGTCCCACATTGATTCCTGCGGTTATTTCACGCAGTGTTGCTTGTCTGTTAACACTGACCATTCTGCGCACACGTCGTTGGTCTCGGTCATTAAGCACAGGCGGTCGATCACTGCATTGTCCATGGTGGGAGGTTATGCCTGAAATGAGGTATTCTCGGCACACTCTTGACATTGTGGATCTCGGAATGTTGAATTCTCTAACCATTTCCGAAATTGAATATCCCATGCGTCGGGCTTCAACTACCATTCCGCGTTCAAAGTCTTTTAATTCCCAGCGTGCAGCCATGATCACTTCCGAAACCTTTTCACATGAATCACTTGAATACAAATGAAAGCCCAACCAATGCACTACACATTTATACANATCACTTCCGAAACCTTTTCACATGAATCACTTGAATACAAATGAAAGCCCAACCAATGCACTACACATTTATACATTTTGTACGCGATACTACTGCCATCTGTATATTTACATATTGCTCTCCCATGACTTTTGTCACCTCAGTGTATACTACTGAGAGTGTTGACATGTCAATGAATTCTTTTTAAGTCAACTTGTCCCTTCATACGTTTGGTTAGTCCGAGGAATGATATGGGGGACGAGGATCTGAAGATCGCTCACCATATTGGATGATGTATTGGCGACCATTTTGTGTTGGCTTTCTTCTGTCTCTGACTTTAAACTTTTGGCGTTCACCTTTTTTTTTTGTAAGTGTTCTAGTTTCTAACCGCCATCCATTTACCACCAACCATTGTTTCCGTCCGCCATAGTGTGTATTTATTTTTCAATTGGTTTTTGTTGTTTGCCATTTTAGTTCTTTCGTCATCTACCAGAGTGCGCTGGCGTGAACCATATTTGTTTATGGCCATCAGAGTGCACAACTGGCGCCTGCTGTCTTAATTTCTCTTGCCGTCAGCCAAAGAGCGCCACTGGTGTCCGCCATCTTAGTTTATATCGTCGTCNGGCGACCATTTTGTGTTGGCTTTCTTCTGTCTCTGACTTTAAACTTTTGGCGTTCACCTTTTTTTTTTTTGTAAGTGTTCTTGTTTCTAACCGCCATCCATTTACCACCAACCATTGTTTCCGTCCGCCATAGTGTGTATTTCTTTTTCAATTGGTTTTTGTTGTTTGCCATTTTAGTTCTTTCGTCATCTACCAGAGTGCGCTGGCGTGAACCATATTTGTTTATGGCCATCAGAGTGCACAACTGGTGCCTGCTGTCTTAATTTCTCTTGCCGTCAGCCAAAGAGCGCCACTGGTGTCCGCCATCTTAGTTTATATCGTCGTCTACTAGGGTGTGTCTTTGGGGCCCGCAATTTTCCCTTCGTCGTTTGTTATAGTGCTTTACTGAGTGTCCACTATCTTCGTTTATAACTACTAGGCAGCGATGCTTCCTCATTTTTAAGGCCTTATCGAGTGATGTACATAAGTAGGTACTCTCTCCCTTACATGAATATTGCTGTAAGTCAACTCAGAAAACTCTTGGAGGAGCAAAGTGGCGATCTGCCGCATCTTGTATCTTCGACCAGACGCCCAAGCCACCTGAGATATCTGGAAATGTGAAACTATCTAAAGAGATGTGTATGTGTGTGGGGTGGGATATATATATATGTATAATTATATTGGATTATAGTTTATCGTTTTGCATACAAAATGTATCGATTTAAATAAAGTATCTTATTAGATGTGTATGTGTATGGGTGTGGGGTGGGATCTGTGTGTATATATATATTTATATATAGGCCCTAAAAAATTGTATTCTCAGTCATAATTACTATTCGAGAAGAATGTGAAATAATTAAATCATATTTATTAAAATATATATATATGCCATGCTCCTCACCACAATTCTAGAAGAATGTGTAATAATTATATTAAAAAAATTTATAAGTTGTAATCTCACACATTTTATGGCTATTCAGTAAGACTGTGTAGAGGTTATATAAAAAACTGTACATTTGTTTCTGCAGTTTGTGATGGTGTCACATCTACACAAGCATTTGTTTTAAGAAATCCTGTCATATGATTGCTGTGCTATGAGAAGCTAAGTGGCTTGCCTGCTGTCGTCGCATCGTGGACATGGAGACTTACCTGGGTTTGAGTGCCCTGTTGTACTCGCTCGCGCCGCTGCCGATGTCATGCCAGCGTGTGAGCTGGTGCTATACTAAATGCGAGCCTGCTCGCTGGCTTCCTTGAAGGGGGTTGCCCTCCTCCTACCTATCGTGCTGTCTCCAAGAACTTCTCGAGGCAGCCGTTCAGTATGCGACGTTACCACGAGGAGCTGTCTACACTTCATGAACGTGGAAAATTTCCGAGAGTGAAACTTGAAAGAGATAATAGGGTTGACTTCTCGTATTTCGAGAGAGAAGTAGAGAGGGGCTTGTGTAGGATGGAACTCTGTTCCACTGGGTTTGAGGATTGTGAGGGGGGCGCGGTGTCTTAACTTCGTTAGTTAAAAGATATGTAAACTTTCCTTACGAGGGATCCTTTAATACTTCTGTGTAATTTTATAGTTCAAATATGTGTTATGCAGACTAACTCTCTGTATAAACGCGTGGTATTTTCTTGCAAATATTTTATGGGTTTTAAATATAATCATTGTGTATTATTTTGGGTGAAAACTTTTGGTATATTATCATCTGCTTTCATATTAATGGAGAAATTGGAAGAAAATAATAGACATAGGCGTATTATGCACCAAAAATGTATGCAGAAACCATTAAAAATTTTACCAATTATTGCTTTTGCAAACCTAATTAATTGCATTCTTACCACCTGGCGGTGGTCTCTGCTTTTCGGAATATGTGTTCCACTGGAGGAAGTAGAGACGGAGTTACCTTTCCCATGTGTCGGCAAGTTACCGCCACAAGTTATACCCCTTGTAGCTATCAGCAGAGAAGTGAAGAGAGTGAAGAGATTTGGGCGTCCTTTAACAGCGAGTGCTTGAAAGATAATATCCGAAGAAATTGTGTCGGATTGTTTAAAACTGAAGTCTCCGATCTCATCAAGGATACAGTAGAATATACTTGCAAAAATAAAAATATATGTACAATTCGTATAATCATAGGTAGGCATTAAGAATCTTTAATAAAATTAGTGTCAGTAGATAGATCATGCCGATCCGAGGGCAAGGGCTGGGGTCTGAGGATCTGTGGGTCTGCCGCCATTTTGGATCTGCCAACTTTGATGATGTCACAGCCGCCATATTGGATGATGTCACAACCACCATATGATTTCCATCCACCAACTTGTTTCTGTCCACCATCTTGCTTCCATCCGCCATCTTGTTACTGCCATCCATCATCTTCTACACCAGCTTGTTTCAGTCCGCCATCTTATTTTACCATCCGTCATCTTCTCCGTAATTTTTTTTCCAAATGTCTTGATTACATTGGCTGTTGCTAGGGGGCGCAAATTCGTTCGACCACCATACTTGTAAATGGAGATGGCAGCTAGAATGAGCTGGTGTCGTTCTCGCTCAAACGTAATGTTGGTTCTAGAGTTGGCAGCTAGGGGCGCTGCTTTTTCATTTCGGAGCTAAAAATATAATCTTGAAGAGGGCAAAATCAGACTGCCGAACCTTGGGTCGGTATGCAGATGCTTTAGACCACTCGAATTTGGGACATGCGCGTCTGCCAGGGACGAATAAATATTTTGTAGTGATTATTCTAATGTGTAGCAATACTTTTTATAAGATTTTTGACTATCCTGGTCTTATATAGACCAGCTATAAGAATTTTTTCATGTAGTCATGGACATGCAAAAAGATTATTTCTTATAGTCACAATTATTTTAAATTATATTTTTCATTTTTAAAAATATGAAAAGGTGTACCTTAGAAAAAAAAACATTTTTATTTCATTTTTTATTAATTTAGATTACTGGAATTGTGTTTGCGAGAATGCATGGACAGACAGGACAGTTGACATAGTTATAATTTTAAAAAAATATCTACACTTGCATAAAAAGCGCTGTGATAGCATTTTCAAAGACTTGTACCTGCACTGTGTCAGGTAACTAGAGTCTGCATGTGTATGTGCTTCCACATAGTTTTCAGAATCTACATGTTGTCAGATAGCATAAGTCAACATGGGTGGGAATGACAGTATTAGCATTTTCACTCATGGCACCTGCACAGTGTCAGGTACTGCACATGTGCATGTGTACATGATTCCACATAATTTAACAATCTTCATGGTGTCAGATAGTATAAGTCAACATGGGTGGGAATAGCTGTGTTGGTATTGTCACAGGTCTGCACCTGCATGGTGTCAGGTAACTGCATTTGTACATGCTCCCTGGTCGTTTTAATAATATACATGCTGCCAGATAGCCTAAGTCAGCATGCACATGGGAAGAGTTGTGTTAGCATTTTCACAGGTCTGCACCTGCACAGAGCTAGTTATCTCCAACCCAATAAGGGGCATAAGGACAGACAAGTGCAAGATTAAAATTAATGCAAAGTACGATAAATATAAATTTATTTAAAAACAATACATGTACATAAGATTATATATATATATATATATATAACATTTTTAAAAGATTGGTAAGTACTATTTCAGAATTGACAATGGATTCGTCATGTTTCTAGTCTCTCAGCATCCATTATGCCTTTTCAGCACCTTTTCCACCAAATAAACATCGGGAAACTTCGTAGGTTGGATCTCATCTATGTAAAATCCTCCGACGTTGGGTTCGCCTCGTAGGTCCTCGAGGTAATACATGCACAGTTACCAATGTCGTATGCGAACCACCTGGTACATTTCTGTTGACCAGTTGTGACGATGGGCCTTGTGGAAAATGCNGATTTTTAAAACATTGGTAAGTACTATTTCAGAATTGACAATGTATTCGTCATGTTTCTAGTGTCTCAGCATCCATTATGCCTTTTCAGCACCTTTTCCACCAAATAAACATCGGGAAACTTCGTAGGTTGGATCTCATCTATGTAAAATCCTCCGACGTTGGGTTCGCCTCATAGGTCCTCGAGGTAATACATGCACAGTTACCAATGTCGTATGCGAACCACCTGGTACATTTCTGTTGACCAGTTGTGACGATGGGCCTTGTGGAAAATGCTATTGTGTTTGGAGATGCCCATCACATCACCGATCTTGGCTTTAGGTTTGCATGTGTCCCTCCTCACCGGAATAGCATAAATGGACCGAAGCAGGGAGTCGTCCTTGGCATCTTCGGGTTTCATGCGAGTTGTATAATGATGGTAGAATTATACTTGTGAATAAGTATCGGCAGTAGTTCAAGCCACTTGTAGTTTACGCTCTCTGTGAAATGTATCCACAGTTTGGCTTTTAGAGTGCGGCGAAAACGCTTGACAATGCTAGCCTCTAGTCCAGAGTACACAGAATAGTGATTTTTGCCTTATATTTTCATCAGTGCATGGAAAGTAGCATAAAAATATTCTTAACTATCGTTGGTGTGGGAATTTTTCGCTATACATCCATCACTCAACACATTTGCCATGATCTTGGTGATATCTAGTGCACTCTTCGACTAGAGAAGTCTGGCCAATGCATACTTGGAAATTGGAAAACGTGTCTATTATGGTCAAAATGGAGAGGTGACCTTTATTTGCTTGAGCAAAATTTGGCATCTCGATTAGTTCGGATTGGAAAGTATCATCCAGACCTTTCATGATGTACTTTCTGCAAGGAAAATTCCTTCTGGCCGACCTGTGCAATCCCCCAGAAACAGTGTATTTCGTCATCGCACGATGTAGTTAACTTCCACAAGTTCTTCGGTGATGGATATAATCTAGTTGGAGTGTGAATATTTGCTCGCAAACTGCGAAGCGACCATAAGACACATTATATCAACGAGTTCGTTTGGATCATCCCAAAAACACGGAGTCTCTCTTCCGTTTGGCACCGATCTTCTGCAGCAGCAGACCCTATCCAATAGTTTCGGTCAACCATGGAAACAGGCTCACAAATATACCGAATTTGGCATGAGTCGTGTGCTTAAATCGCCACATTGATAGGTTATCATTAACGTAATGAGTACGACTAGACTGTAGCAGGCGGCAGAACTTGTGCAAATCCGATTGGGTGTAGTGACCAGGACTCCTATGGAACAAACATTCGCACAGACCATGTGTCATTTTCATCTTACTCTTGTCGATTTGCATCACATCTCCTGGAAAAAAAAAACTAACTTCCTCGGTTCCGAGAAAACATTTTTCANACTAACTTCCTCGGTTCAGAGAAAACATTTTTCATCACAGTGTCGCAGGCCGTACGTCTTGTCTCTGCCCGATCGGAGTAGGAAGCGATGTAGTGCCCGACCAGGTTTTGCACCTAGGGCCCACGCTCTTGTACTCTTTTCTGTACCCATTCATGCAGTAAATAGATCAGGGACAGATCATCTTCGTCGCTAGTGATGACACCTTTCGATTCGGGCATTTCTGGACTTATTTTCCGTATATGCTTCGGGGTCGGTTCTTCCACCTTGATTTCGTGTTTGATATCCGGCCAAAGCAAAGCTTCTTCCTGGCATTTCCAACCAAGTTTGTCGAGATGGCTGGTTATCGGCTTGAACCAGTTTGAATTTTTTCGCGAGTATATGTTTCGCGCGAACAGCTTCGTTGGCCAACTGCGGCTCAGTTGTCAGTTCGGTTCGGTCTGCCATCATTCACAGAAAAGAATATACAAACACATAGGTATATATATATACATATTCACTCTCAAGTTGACAAAAGTGAATTTTCGATCCTTTCCAGTCGGTCGATTCACGCATCCAGTATCCTCTTGCTATGCCTCGCAACATCGGTTTTGGCAGCCAGTTTGGACGTTAACATATTCTGAAGAGCCTTCACTTCTTCCTATCTCTGTGCATTCGACACATTAATCAGGTTTATCATCCATGCTGAAACGTCCCCTACATGACGGTCGATGACCACCAAATCTTCCATCACTTAATTTTTCAAACTCTCAAACTTTTACCCAAGAAGCGACTAGCCTTTGCTAATAGCGGCGAGGCGAGCTTCCATTAGCACATTTCCATCATCATCATCGGAGCATAGACCATGTCCGAACTTGGAAATTGTATTGTGACTCATGGTCGTCGTCTTACTATAAACTGATCGAAGCTATGCCTGTACATTCCTTTATGTACTGGCAAATATTTATCGATCAGCAACATGCTGTACTCCTCGTTCCAGCACAAGGAACACGTATTCTTAAACTTTGCGAACATCATTTCTGCATTGATGTGGTCATCGTACGCATGCTGCAAACGAAAAAGTATAAATGTCGGGTATATATCCGTTTGTAGTGCAGTAGTGTGTGATGACTCGTGGAAGAATGATCAAATCCGGTAGAGGGTTCGTCGATATCCTGATGAACAACTACCATTGGAGCTGCACATTCCCAGATACAGGTTCAGGGAGCCAGGAACCAAACTAACTAAAATGTTGGCTTGCTGTGATACGGGCATCAATGCACTGGACGAGGCATGCAAGTGGCTCAATATTACTTTTCCCCAGCACAGGAATCTGCAAGTCAGGCACCAGGCAGACAAGATACTCGCGCACAGGGCGGATGGAATACATCGCACACCGGACACCAGACTCGGTGAAAAAATAGCAGCATGGGGCATTTCCAACGCGATGAAGCCTAGGTGAAGATGGGCATGGGGGCGAAGAAAGTGAGACGAATTTTCAAGAGAAGAGGGAATAAAAATATGAGAGGATTCCTTCCCGCCTTGATAAATGCAACCAGTGCTCTGGATGGTATCGCAGGGGCAATAACAAATATCGTTAGTGCGGTGAAACGAGCCTCGAACTAACGTTAACAATTGGAGGAAAACCGCCACCACAATCATAAACTGGATGTTATCGCCATGAGTAAAAAAATGGCCAAGGACTTTACATACGATGGCCCTACTGAGGAGGACAAGGAGGTGTGCAAAAGCATCGCAACAAGAGGAGGTGACAATGAAATCTCTACTGAAACGACTGCTCACGAACGTGGATTTGGAACTGTTTGCATGAAAATTTAAGATACCTGTTTTCACGGTGTACTCATAAGAGATTCTTTACCCCCTTAAACTTAACACGATGAATGTGCCATAATCAATCTGGACACAACAGCTGGGCCCGGCACACACTGGGTAACATATGTAAAATGTGGCAAATGTGTGGTGTACTATGACAGTTTTGGGAATTTGCTTCCTCCACCCGAACTGTGGCAGTACCTGAACAATTGCAAACTTACAACTACGAGTTGGAGCAGATACTGAACACATGGAACTGCGGACACTTTTGTCTTCGCTTTTCGGCGCGGTGGAATAAAATGTAGTCATAGGCGAATAATTGTTCGTAAACCTTTTTCATCAATGATGTTCGCACCTATATTCCCTAGTCAGTATGTTGATGTCAATAATTTTAAGTGGTAATACATCCGAGCTAAAGGCGGTTTTATTACCCTCCCTTGGAGCTGGAATGTGGGTGGCTGTGGGACTTATGTATTTTCAAACTCACTTCTCCATTTCCAACATAGAAGAAAATGTGAATTCTGCATTCTGATACATAGTGTCAGGAAACATGAAGGAAATCAGCATTCCCACAGGCGCATACGAACAGAATGAAAATGCCAATTCCGTAATAAAACCCATGATATTTGACATAACTTTCGAGCTACACGGTAACCAAAATATGCCGAAGGCAGAAATATTTTGCAGTGCTTATGTCGATATCAGCGAACCGGATACCATTGGGCCAATGATGGGGTTCGAAACGCGANAACATGAAGGAAATCAGCATTCCCACAGGCGCATACGAACAGAATGAAAATGCCAATTCCGTAATAAAACCCATGATATTGGACATAACTTTCGAGCTACACGGTAACCAAAATATGCCGAAGGTAGAAATATTTTGCAGTGCTTATGTCGATATCAGCGAACCGGATACCATTGGGCCAATGATGGGGTTCGAAACGCGANAGAAATATTTTGCAGTGCTTATGTCGATATCAGCGAACCGGATACCATTGGGCCAATGATGGGGTTCGAAACGCGAATCTACAAAGCTAGTTAAAAGCACAAATCCTCGAGACTAATGAACACATTTCTGGTGAATGTGACACCCATAAACTGTAATTTGGCAAGTAGCTGCTACGTTAATGGTAAAACCTGCAATATGCTGCACGAGTACGTGCCGACGGACCCACTAGGTTATAAACTGGTCGAAGTTCTGAAAAGCGTCATTTACATTCCCATGTTCCCGATGAGCACACACGAAATGGTCGTGAGGATCGTCGATAAGGATGATAATCAGATATACTTCAGAAACAGGGAAATCACTTTGCGTTTGCACTTGAAACGATGGGATTTAGTTTCGCGAGACGAGTCGTGCATAAAGTCGAGTGCAGCACCAAACCTGCGACCAGTAGATCTCAAGGCACCAGCGTGCTAACACATGCCATTGAGAAGTTTCTACATAGCCTAGGGTTGAAAGTTAACAGGCTTTGAAGACGACAATGTATTGATTGTAACCCAACTGACAGAATTCATCAACAGAATCGAAAAGTTTGAGCTGCAAGATTACCAGTAATACCTGACAGGCCCCCTACACNACTGACAGAATTCATCAACAGAATCGAAAAGTTTGAGCTGCAAGATTACCAGTAATACCTGACAGGCCCCCTACATCCTCAGACATAGGGATTTAATCCTGATACAGAGTCAAGATATTTATACCCTGCCTTCGCAATCATTCCTGCGCATCCGAAGTATTCTCACAAAAGAGGACGGGACCTACCCCTACACTACCGTGTTCCTTTGCAACAATATACTCCACCTTTTCAAACGAGTAATGTACGAACTGAACTGTGTTACTATTGACAAAAAGTGTGATGTGGATATAACCACCACCATAAAAAACTGCCTGTAGCTCATGCCTAACAATCTCGACATGGTAAAAATGGTAGGTTGGGAAATGGAAGACGGATACAAAGTTCCCACATGCGCAGAAGGTAAGTTCGAGGTGAGTGTACCACTATCAATGCTACTTGGTTACGCGGAAGATTATAGGAAGATAATTATAGGTGCCAAGCAAGAACTGGCGATAATGCTAGCCCCCTCACATCTCGATGCAGTGTTGGGAGCCGGAGAGAACCCGCTGCCTGTTTCTGTAACCCTGACCAACATGGAGTGGTTCGTTCCCCACTTGACTCCAAGCACCCGCGAACGCGTGAAGCTACTGAACTATGTAAAGAAAGGAAAAAAATCCTCGACATAACCTACAGAAGTTGGTGTTAGGTTACTTGCATGGTCCTTTCATCTGCCACGCGAAACCACTGGGTGGTGAAGACATCTTCAAGCACTGAAAAACCATGCTATGTCATATTGTCATTTCAAACCAACAATCAACACAACATCCCGGCACACAAATCGACTTTCGACCACTGCATCGTCTAGAACGTAAAAAATATTTTTGAATTGCGATAGCTCTCCATACATGCATTTGAACACCTCCTTCGACCGAGAAGGATTTACTTTGCCATATTATCTGTACACTCAGTTTCAAGCCTCCGACTATGGGCATTAGTCCTACCACATCCTGAGCGCAGANTTAGGTTACTTGCATGGTCCTTTCATCTGCCACGCGAAACCACTGGGTGGTGAAGACATCTTCAAGCACTGAAAATCCATGCTATGTCATATTGTCATTTCAAACCAACAATCAACACAACATCCCGGCACACAAATCGACCTTCGACCACTGCATCGTCTAGAACGTAAAAAATATTTTTGAATTGCGATAGCTCTCCACACATGCATTTGAACACCTCCTTCGACCGAGAAGGATTTGCTTTGCCATATTATCTGTACACTCAGTTTCAAGCCTCCGACTATGGGCATTAGTCCTACCACATCCTGAGCCCAGAATGAATCAATGAAATGGCGAAATTGCTGATCTTTGACACATCCAAACAAAACAAGCGAGTTTAAAACGGTGTGTCGGATTGTCGTATAGAAATTATAAACAGAAATTATTTCCATGGAAAACATGCCTGCGAACACTGCTGGATACTGTTTGATTTTGCACGACGGAGTATGAGCTATGGCTGGTTTTGGGGTTGGTGAACATTGTGAGCTAAGCATACATAAATAAGATAATCACTGCTTCTAACCTCAGTTTGTAAGATGATGTACTGTAAACTGCAACGCTTCTAGAGCCAGAGTAGCTACGTGTTCAACGTTATCAGTGTCCTTCGACGACGATGGCAAAATGTGCACGCGCTCCTTCTGCCACTGGAGTGGGATGAAGGTAAGATTCCATACCACCAAGTGGGAAATGTGCTGTGTGCCTTGAGACATAACACCGGGGGACGTTAATAAGCCCTTTACACCTCCAATTCTTACTTTTGGAAAGTAGGCTAAATATATAAAATAGAAGAAACGAAGTCAGCAAAGAATTTTATTTCGTTTCTGAGCTAATTTCTTGGCCGACACGAGGCAGCTCTTAATTCACTTCCTTTTGGTCGTGGCGACACCGTGCAATGCCCAACGTCATTTAATGTTAGTCATAGATCCACTAAGGTGTATCAGGTTGGAGTTGGATGAGAAGATGCGATGGCTAACGTGAATTACAAGACGCACGTTGGCGCTATGGCAAACAAAAGTGACGACAGAGCTACTTTGTATCGGCCGGGAAACTAGCTTCAGAAGGGTGGAGGAAATCTCTAATAGCTTCCTTACTTCAGTAGTAATATTTATACACTCGTGAGCAGTTGAATTAGAGATACCTGATCGTGTAGCACCATTTTTCGCCATGATGACAACGGTGAAGTGGCATAGTATGAACTTCACACGGCTATAGAAGTAGTAAAGAGCCAGACTGATCCATGACCGCACCACAGCCTTCCACAATGCAAGGAGATCGTTCGGAGCAGGGTCCATGGAGGTACGTACATCCCTCTAGACAGTATCCCAGATGTGTTCGATAAGACTGACGTCGAGTGACCTCAGGGGCCATGCAAGCAACCTCAAGTCCGTGGAGTGTTCACCAACCACTTGATCACAATTTGGAAGCGGTAGGCTGATGCATTGTGTTGATGGTACAGGTTTTCTGCAGGGTTCTGTATGCGCAGATAAGGGGGCACACGAACAGCCAGCATGTACGTGTATCGTTCGCCGGTGAGGACGATGGTACGTGCACGGGGAACCCATTTCATACCACGCAAACAGTCGCCGTACGAAGAAACCACCACCACGAACCTGGACTGTACACTGTTGTCAAAAGGGTTCCATCGCTTCAAGTGCTTTGCGACGCACTCGTATCCAGTCATCAGCGTGTACCGAGGTTTAACTCGAATCACCGATCTAGACGATATTTGCTATGTTTTGAGGGTCCAGTGGGGGTATTCCCGCTCTCACGTTAATCGTTGAATTTTGTGGCGTGCGGTGAGCAGAGCTGCCCTAGTGGGGCGGCGTCTTCTGTACCCCATAGCGAGGAGATGGTTCTGGATGGTATAGCTGCTCACAGGTCGTTGTGGTCCTATATTAAATTGACGAGTGATTTGCTGCACCTTGGCCTGTCTATCAACTGTTACCAACTGAGATAGTCAACGGCAACCCCTATCATAGATATGTTGTACGCCATGGCAGTTGGGGCCACGGTAGTGTAGTGGTTAGACTACTCAGCTCCACCTAGGTNATCATAGATATGTTGTACGCCATGGCAGTTGGGGCCACGGTAGTGTAGTGGTTAGACTACTCAGCTCCACCTAGGTGAATAGGGTTAGATTCCCGGTGGGGTCTCTCCCGGATTTTCGCATATGGAAATCTAGCTTAACGATGCCGCTAATCGACAGGTTTTCTCGCGGATATCCTGTTTCCCCAACCCTTGCATTCCGGCACTGCTCCACACTCATTTCGTTTCACCCTCATCAGCTCTCANCGGATATCCTGTTTCCCCAACCCTTGCATTCCGGCACTGCTCCACACTCATTTCGTTTCACCCTCATCAGCTCTCAAGACCTCGATGTTAAAGAGCCGCCCTTATATCTCCACTCCGCGCCACAGCAGGTGTCCCTGGCAGGAGTGGTTTTACTCGACTCCATGAACGGTACTCTCTTGACACCGTGGCCCGTGAAAATTCCAGTGCCTCCATGAATTCGGAGATGGAGTGCCCCATACATCTGGTCCAAACGATTGGGCCACGATAAAATGCGCTGTTTCTTCCCCATTCCGTGCTGGACTGTTACTCAGATGGTCAGTATAAGTTCTGACAGCATCCGATTCATGCGTGGCAGGACACTATTCAATCCGACGGGTTGACTGCAGTGCCATTTCACCAATACGGCAGGTGTCTCTAATTCAACTGCTCATAAATATATTTAGTGGCATTACTGAGACTGAAGGTAGGTTGCTTCCTTGGACTTCTCAGTTACACTCTTCGAGGACACGAAAAGTGTTGGCCATGTGATTGCACATCTGACTCATTTTCGGGACGTTGCACGTTTGATAGCGACTAACTACGCTGGCAATGAATATTCCAAACTGGTTTCCCATCTTTGTCTCAGGTGAACGCTGGTTCAGTATCACTATATGAACATTCCCAATGATTTTCCCGTTACATTAATTCCTGATTCGCCTCCCAACGGAAAATAATTATATATAATTCTAAACACACATTTATCTTAGGAAAAGCATATTAAAGATTTGCGCTAGCATTTGAGGACCATGTTCATTAAAACTCCGTCAAACCATACATCTATTAATTTGGAGTCGGCTCCCGGGAATAAAGGAAAGATTGTTCCATTAAAACTAAGCAGAGTATACCAATAGTTAATNTTAATTTGGAGTCGGCTCCCGGGAATAAAGGAAAGATTGTTCCATTAAAACTAAGCAGAGTATACCAATAGTTAATAAATTTCATTTCACGACGTCTGCCTGTATGATATACGTACTTGTTTAGTAAAATATATCGAATATATCAGTGTCCGTTGAGAGAAACAAGGCCACTTCAGACATTCCAGAAGTCGTCCATGAAATAGTGCAGAGNTTAATTTGGAGTCGGCTCCCGGGAATAAAGGAAAGATTGTTCCATTAAAACTAAGCAGAGTATACCAATAGTTAACAAATTTCATTTCACGACGTCTGCCTGTATGATATACGTACTTGTTTAGTAAAATATACCGAATATATCAGTGTCCGTTGAGAGAAACAAGGCCACTTCAGACATTCCAGAAGTCGTCCATGAAATAGTGCAGAGNCGAATATATCAGTGTCCGTTGAGAGAAACAAGGCCACTTCAGACATTCCAGAAGTCGTCCATGAAATAGTGCAGAGCCATATAAGAGTCATGACCCTGAATGACCCTAAAAAGGTTTATCGTAAATGTTTAAATCGTGTCAGGACTTCGCCGTCATTAATAAAGAAGACTACTGATTACACGTGCGTTACGAATTAGTACGTAGTGAGATATAAGTTTTCTCGTGATTAGGTTTGCTATAGCTGGTTCGCACTAAATACATACTTCTGGACCATCATCTGGAAGAAAGTAAAACGTCATAGTGCTTTATGTTTTAACCCCCTTGGCACAGACTACATGAAGATCAACAGCAAATAATATTTTTATTTCTATAAACAGACTAGTCATTAAAAGTGTAACGTCAAGATTCGCAATGCGTGGAATTGTTTATTCACGTTACATTAAGAGCTAGTTCAATGGTAACATACTCCGCACTTGTATTTCTAACTACTTAATGTTGCTGATGNTTCACGTTACATTAAGAGCTAGTTCAATGGTAACATACTCCGCACTTGTATTTCTAACTACTTAATGTTGCTGATGAACGTAAAGTGTAGTACATATAGTTACACGGAAATTTGAATTAATGCATATGAAGTCAGAATAAACAAGGGTCAGAAAACAACGTAAATAGGAATCTTAAAATTGCTGCAATTAGTTGTGGGTCAACTATTTGTAAGAATTTTTACGCAAGATTTCTTGCCAGGAATATGGCACAAAATACTCTAACACACGAGAATCCCAACACTTTGACGCGTCTGCTTAATTTCGCCTCTGGCACTGAAAAGCCTGGCTAGACACCATTCGTTAACGCCAAACTGTCGTTTTTTTTTGGAGATTGAAATCTAATAGGTATTTGGCAGAAAAAAGTTCGCCTTAACATGCGTTTGAATTATGCATTAACACAAAATAAGCATTGCGTCTTAGCTCACGAAATTAGCATGAAGGCGCGGTGTTACGTGCGATAGAAGGAGGAACTTTGGGCTAGTTGCACGTTAAGTTCATATGCTCCCCACTACATCCTGTTTGCGTCGAACAGAATTCTGACTCTCCTGTCCTCCGGAATTACGTACGTAGGTCTGGGACACTGAAATGCATATTCCAAATATCAACAGATTCTTACAAGTGAAAGTTGTAGGAAATTCGGTTAAGGGGAAGTGTTATTTGTGGCCGTACTCTTCCAAGCTTACGTGGCAAGCAGGACGAACAGATGCTAGTTCGCGCCTCAACTTAAACATGACATGATTAAGGGCCTGCTATCGAAGCCAGCTTTCCATACAACTCTGGCAGGTGGAATATTTTTCAAGGAATGTTGGCAAGTGATTCAATATGTGTGTGTTTCTTAAAAAATATTTATAGCCCGTTTTTGTTTTCGAGGAGAAAAAAATGCAAGGATAAAGTCAAAAGTAACTATTAATTAAAATTTTTAAATTAATGCCGTAAATATTCTTAAATGATATAAATGGGGTCCTAATATAAACAATTAACGATTAATATAATTATATATACATATACACTTACACACATATTCATTCGTTATTAATTTCTCTTATAGTAAATAAAAACAAAACAATTTTTTTCTTACATATTAAATTAACGTTATTATTACCGTAGTAAATATTTATTCATGCCTATTTTTTAGATACCAAGCCGTTTCAGAATTATGTAGATGTAAATAGGAAACGCACAGAACATGTGAAAAAGTATGTCTCATTATCTACGACAAAGCCAAAGCTATACCAAATGTGCTTTATGAAATGTAAGGCCTAAACGTGAGCCGCATTTACTCAGTTTCTAGCCGGATTACAGACCGACACTCTCTAAGCAGCGCTATGAACATGAACTTGCCGGCATAGCGCAGCAAATAAGTTAGCGCACGCTTGCAGAGCAGAGCTCTTCTAATTACCGATTGACCTCGTTTACATTAAGTGGACAGCCCCGCGACTTAGCTTCTGAATTAACCCCTATTCCGCATGCTGACTGCGAGACTGAGAGATGTTGTAAGCCGATGCGAATATCCGGTGGTGAAACTTCAAAATGAATTACAAAAAAATATATTCCCCACCTTCTTTCAATCACAGCTGTGAAACTGTTTTTCCTTAGCAAGCATAAGCTATAAAATTCGTCCCTTGATGGCTGTTCACGACGGCATTTCTTCCGGCCAATATAAAGAGACAGAAACATTCGTTCCATTGCAATGACCCTATGAAATTACCATCTCTCGTCGGGAACACATCGTGTTGAGGGCGTAATGAAAAACATTTGCAGGCTGCCGCAGTCGATAGATGTGCAAACAATAGTACACATGTTGAGTAACGAATTTTTTTCCTTTCTTTCTTGACGAACTGTTCGTGAGCTGCGCTCTAAGTGGTCTATTTGAATTGAGATAGTGATGTTTCAAGTAACGTAAATTAATAGATTACACTGACGTGTCGCTAAAGTAAAGCAGAGTTCGCATGATGAAGCATGCAAAAATCTAAATATCTGGAACGTAACTACACGAAGAATGNGAAACAATAGTACACATGTTGAGTAACGAATTTTTTTCCTTTCTTTCTTGACGAACTGTTCGTGAGCTGCGCTCTAAGTGGTCTATTTGAATTGAGATAGTGATGTTTCAAGTAACGTAAATTAATAGATTACACTGACGTATCGCTAAAGTAAAGCAGAGTTCGCATGATGAAGCATGCAAAAATCTAAATATCTGGAACGTAACTACACGAAGAATGACAAGTATTCATAAAAAACTACAACTAGCGCATTTTTGTTTAGATAAAATGCTACTCAACCACTCCTTGAGAGAATATATTTATGACACCAGCGCATATAAAGCAGACACTCACCTAAAATAAAAAGTTGTATTCAAACATATGTATTTGCAAACAGTATACCGTCAAATGTAACAAACGTTATTGTTATATATAGATAAATACTGTTCATGGTAAAGTAAACACTTTTGAAATCTACCTTTGAAAATAATCTTTCCCCGGAACTCCACATATTTTAACGTAAGCAATGGCCACGATATTCTCATTTGGCAGCGAACTACGAGAAGTACTTCCATGTTTTAACTTCATAGAATTCGTAAAGTCAAACATTTTTGTCACCTGCAATTCAGTTTTTTTTATTATTTGCAAATAAGAAAAAACTGATGTGACTGAAACACCCTCATGTTTCTCAACACTTCCACATCATAATTTGGCTGACGCAACGTTCAAGTTACCTGGTTCATTGAATGTTTTGTTTTCCTGTCCGCGCCCCCACGACAACACAACAGTGTTCCGCGATCAACGTGATTTTAAGTGGCAGTTTGTCACTCCTAAAATATTCGTTGAAATTGCACATAATATTCCAATTTCACGTACAATTGAAGGTTTAAATTTTAAACTTGGAATAAAAACGAAGTATCTTCGGGTGATTGTGTTTAGTAATATTTACGGTATATTTAGTTTTTCTGAGAGATTTGTGTGGCGTTATTTAGTATTTATGTAATTTCCCAGAGGCCAATATACATCTTAACACCTGTGCACGTTTGTCACTCGTTTTGATACGATATCGTAATGAAAATATTTTATACTGCACCTGAATCATTCCTTGATGTTAGGAATACGTTTAGATTGTTATATTTTTTAAGAAAAGAATGTAAATCTGTAGCCTTAAGCAAAAGTTACAGTGTTATGTTTTTGAAAACTGGTGTCGGCCTTGGAGTCATGTTTCTCCCCACAAATATAAAAAGTACTATAATTCTAGCTTGCCAACGTCTGATTTTACTTGTTCTGTACTACCTCCCGTATTAAAAAAATGCAGTGTTCGTAGTAATCGTTCTTTCCTCGCAAAAAGCGCGCGTGAGCGACCGGCGGTCATCATCATTGCTCTTCAGGAATTTTGCAAAGCTAGCTGATTTTACTCGATTTGTTTATCTGCCAGAGCTGTATGGGAAACTGGCTTAGATAACCGATCATTAATCCAGTCATGTCTAAGTTGAGACGCGAACTAGCATCTTTCCTGCCTGATTACCCCATAAGCTTAGAAGAGTGAGGCCACCAATTACATTTCTCCTTAACCGAATTTCCAGCAAATTTCACGTTTGAGCGTTTATTGATATTTGGTATATCAATTTCTGTTTTGGCCACTTGAAGTGGCCCGGAGCATGGTAATTCCGGCGACAGGTACCTGCGACATTCCCACCATGCACAGCTGCGAAGCCGCACCCAGCGACCAGGAGAACCACTGCAGGAGCTATGTCAGAACATCGTGCGGCTGTCTCAACTGTCTCTGGAAGGGTGCTCCGAGGAGGCACGTGACATCATCTTAGTCGCCTTCTTCGTCGATGCCATCGCCGACCCAGATGTACGGCAAGTGGTATGTCTGGCTACACCCCACAACATATAGGACGACCTGGCCCGAGCACTGAAGGTGGAGTCAGCAAGACGCCCTCCACCCAAAAAGCGGGAGTGTTGTTCATGTGGACAGATGGGGCACCTGAGAGCCTATTTCGAACAATAATAGCAGTAGAAACAGAAGCAGCAGCGGGAAAAGAAGCAGTGAGGTGAAGAACAAATGGCTTCGATAAGCACTTTCAAGCACTTGCATGAAGAAATTTGTGAGCCTCCTACATATGTCCAGCAACTGAGACACCGCATCTACGAGCTGATGCTGCAAGCTGCACACCTCACAAATCAGTTGGCAAATGCACACGATAACTTGCAAGTGCTGTCCAGACGCGCTGCGCACACTGTGCCACATAGCAGTGATAGGAGCCCATGGCATGGAGCGAGTGATGTGATGACCCCTCTCAGCAATACCTTTGAGGATAGCAGACCATGAAGGAAGTGTTCGGGGGGAGGGAGCAGAAAATCAACTGCGTGATATCGAGAAGGGGTGTGAGACTCTCGACACGGGCTTACAGTGCTTCAGCGAATGTCGGACGCAGGGTTGCCAACTGGTTGTTAGCTAATTCCCGTATTAATTTTGTAATATTACCATACCACCACCAAAATTTCCGTGCATACGAAAAAAACTAACCGAAATTAAAAACGCACATAAGCATTAATATCGTAATCTGTGCTTGTAGTCATGGGAACTTAATTGTAAATAGGACCACACACATATACAGTATATATATAAATTTATTAAACTAATATTTATTCAACTACGACAGTCTAATTTACATAATAAGCTACTGTAACCATACAGAAAAATTTCTTACATGTAATCCTAATTTAAAATTTGTATTCAAATAGAAATGTTTTAAATACATCAACAATCTAATTTAAATGGATTGATTTTTCCTGAATTAAAATATGTTATACTGTATATCTAATTTATTTATTTATTTCATTTTTTAACATTTTATGCAATGTATTTATTATTCGAAATATTACCCAGATGATCAATATGTAAACTTCAATGCTGTGAATCGACCAGACAAAACATGTATATGTAAAAATTTCCGTACAGTGAGTGTACGAACCGTACATTTACAAAATTTCCGTATATATATATTTTTTTACGAAGAAACTTCCTTACGTGTACAGAAATTTCCGTACCGTTGGCAACGCTGGTCGGACGAGGATCCAACCACAACCTGCGACATCCACCGTAAGTGTCACCACTTTTCAGATTGGCAGACAAAGTCTAAAGGAGGATATAAGGGAAAATTCCGTAGTTTCATTGCCGTTTCAAACCGGTAAGAAAGGAATTAGTAATTTTGTAATGCACAAACGAGCATATTCTAAAAGATCAAGAGAATCCAAAACTGGAGCAGGGAAACCTACCCAGAGTTTCCAAGATTCTTCTGTGGAGGCTCATACATAGCACTAAGTAACTAAGTCAGTAACTAAGTATGTAAGTAACTAACAGCCTTTTACAGGATGAAGACCGGGTATGACAAGAGAATGTCAGGTATTTCAAGAAATACAACTGGTGCGGCTGTAAAACTCACAGAGCAGAAAAAGAGTACTCAAATCTACATAAACGTTGGGATGGCCCCTGCAGGATTCTGAAGAAGATCAATGATGTGGTCTTTCGGATATGTTGTCAATGCTCTCAAACGGAGCTGATGGCTGCCCACATCGACCGAGCTTTGCATCGCACGAGCGAAGAGTGTGTGGAGGACAGAGAAGTAATATGATAACGGGTGGTGAGTTACGAAGGAATGTTTGAATGACAGGCGAGTGATTACACTTTAAGTTACAAAGCTAGGCAGCCACGATAAGCCTAAGGCAGCTCGCATGCTTCTGGCCTTCAGCAGATTGAATTTTTGCGTTGATATGAAGGGATTTTATGGTTTATCGTCTTTGCATCTCTCTCTCTCTCTCTCTCTCTCTCTCTCTCTCTCTCTCTCGCAGAATGACTCGGGGTGCGGGGAATGTTACAGATCTTGGCTGCCAATACTCCGAGCGCGGAGTTTTTGAGAGCCGGGGGTTTGGGTGATTCTGCGACGTTAAGTGATAGACGACAAGCCAAAAGAGCATCGAGTGGCTACGGAAGTGACCAGTGGCAGTAAAATCTGCGACTGCGAGCATCGATGCAGTGAAGAGTGTGACTGACAGGCGAGACTATTGGACTGAATGCGTGGGTGTAAGACATTTCAAATGATGGCAACAGACCGATTGAACAAGTGTTAATGATTCGTGTGAGTTTATTAACTATAACTAAAGAGAGACATTGAGAAGTATGTTAATTAGAGTTGATATGCACAGCATGTAACTAAAAGAATCGTCCGATTTCACAAGGCTATAACTTTTACATGAATTAAGATAGGACCTCGTGGCAAATTGTAAAATACACATAGAAACGCAATGTTTCCCTTGGCATATTTTGCATGTCACCGGTTCACTTGGTTGCCGGTAGGTGTCACCCTGGTGGTGCTAAAGCTGGTGCTGCTAGCGCGCTCGTTCAATATGCATCGGGATTGCGATAACAGAGCAACAAAAATGGTTTTGCGTTCTCCGTTTCAACAAGTGTGAGTCAGTTTTATCTGTGCAGCGTGACGGGAAATACCATCAGCTGCATGAGATCCATCAATGTGCGCCACCTCTCGTCGAAATGCTGTGACGATGTCTGCTTCATCGCTGGCATCGAACAGTGGACAACCTAGGAGATTACTTTGAAGGATGTTAAAACAGCTCGTATGCGTATGATGCATATCCGTTCACATTAGTGTATACAGTTCGTACGGGAATGATTAATTAAACGGTGATTTCAAGTAGCCATGTTTGTCTTTGTTCCTTGTCGGACGTTCCTGCATCTATACCCCATGTGGTGTCACCTTTAAAACGTACTTGTCGTACATTTTCAAGTGTACATAGTACATTAACTGTTTTTGGTCATTTTAGCGAGATAAACAATTGTTGCGATGAATCCCGAATCAGCCCTCGTAATATATATATATATATATAATTAATGAGTATACAATGGAGATATGAGCAGTTGGCATAAACACCAGCTGAAAGTCGCATGGCAATGTTTATTTTTAGATGAAAAAATATGCGCTACCAATAGGCTGCAAGTAGATAATTAGCATGTATTTCAAGTGTGGTCACTTTACCACTTTACCATGAACAGCATATAGCTTATATTATCCAATATTTTCATTTTCAAGCACAGACATTAAGGTTTACGACACCGCTTTGAATACGCAAAACGTAATTTCATCTTGATCAAGTAATTAAATGTGACCATCGAATCAAAAATAGTTTTTAACAAACGTTAAAGTTATCCCCTCACCAACCACCCAAAAAAAAACTGAAATTTTCAAGGCGTAATTTTGTTTATTGAGCTTATTTTGCGAGTTAGTGGTCCTATAAATCATATGTTTTTACCCTACTTTCGAAAGAAAGAAAGGCTTATGATATTATTTTCATGGCTGTGTTACTGCGTGTGTGTGTGTGTCTATGCGTGTGTGTCCTCCCCTAATAACTTTTGAATGCGTGAACCGAATTTCGCCAAACTCAGTACACATATAGTACATATTAAGTATATCTAAATTTTACAGTTTTAGACTACCCTCTACGCTTACTTTCGAAATGCCGTCTATCTTCGAGTAATAAATTNTATATCTAAATTTTACAGTTTTAGACTACCCTCTACGCTTACTTTCGAAATGCCGTCTATCTTCGAGTAATAAATTATGTCATATCTCGGGGACCATTTAACCTTTTTAAATAAAATTTTGTATGTTGATAGTGCAAAATATAAGTATTGAATTTAGATATGGATATTGTTTTTAGTCCGCCATTTTGCAAGATACCACTACATAAAAAATAAAGCTTTAATGATAGCCCATGCAAATGTATGTAATTAAAATTGATAAGTGCTTATTTTCAAAATGGCGGCCATACAAATATTTTAAGTTTATTTGGCATTTATACCATACAGTTTAACAAATATCGACTAAATTATGTATAACATAAGTTTTAATTGCAATTATCATATAAGCTAAAATATAGCTACTTTTGTTTACCATTTTGAAAGATAGCGCTACATGAAGTAATTAAATATCTGTGTTATATTTCGGGAAGCAAATAACTCATTACTACCAAATTTAGCAAGCAAGTAGTGCTGTGCCATATGGTGTAAACTTATGTGTTCTAAATGTGAGACACATATTTTCAAAATGGTGATCATATAGCTATTTTAGCATACTATACTATATCGTCAAAGTCATGTAATCAATTCCAACTTACATGTTTATGCTGGCAGTGTGTATTACAATTATGAAATGTGTATAAACATAGTTTCTTTTTTAAGCCATTTTGTAAGATAGCACCACACGAATAAATTAAATTTGTATGTCATATGACAGGAAAAAATTTAACGATTCCTACCAAATTTGGCAAACAAGTAGTACTGCGGCAGTTGATGTAAAATGGTATGTTTCAAGTAGGTCATGCAGTTATTTAAAAGACAGTGGCCCTATAGCCATTTTATTTTATTTTAATGTCATATGGTCGAAACCATTTAATTAATTCCAACTTGTCATTGTATGGAGCCACTATCATCAACTATGTACATACAAAGTCTCTTTCGTCCTCCATCTTGCAAGATATAAATAAATGAGGTAAATATGAAATATCTCCGGAAATAGCCAACAGATTCCGACCAAATTTGTAAGCAAGCAGCACTACAGCAGTAAATGTGATCTTATATGTTTTGAGTGAGTCAGACATTTATTTTCAAAATGGCGTCGATGTAAACATTTCAGCTCAGTTTGTTAATTCTACGAAACAACGAAACAAATTTAAAATTAGGCTCTAACTTTTTATGCTGGCTACTTATATTATAATTATAACATTTTTCTATCAATGTTCTCATTTATCCGTCATTTTTCAACGTAGACCCACATTCAAATATATAGTTTTTATGTTATATCTCGGGATACAATCAACTGATCNTATATCTAAATTTTACAGTTTTAGACTACCCTCTACGCTTACTTTCGAAATGCCGTCTATCTTCGAGTAATAAATGATGCCATATCTCGGGGACCATTTAACCTTTTTAAATAAAATTTTGTATTTTGATAGTGCAAAATATAAGTATTGAATTTAGATATGGATATTGTTTTTAGTCCGCCATTTTGCAAGATACCACTACATAAAAAATAAAGCTTTAATGATAGCACATGCAAATGTATGTAATTAAAATTGATAAGTGCTTATTTTCAAAATGGCGGCCATACAAATATTTTAAGTTTATTTGGCATTTATACCATACAGTTTAACAAATATCGACTAAATTATGTATAACATAAGTTTTAATTGCAATTATCATATAAGCTAAAATATAGCTACTTTTGTTTACCATTTTGAAAGATAGCGCTACATGAAGTAATTAAATATCTGTGTTATATTTCGGGAAGCAAATAACTCATTACTACCAAATTTAGCAAGCAAGTAGTGCTGCGCCAGGTGGTGTAAACTTATGTGTTCTAAATGTGAGACACATATTTTCAAAATGGTGATCATATAGCTATTTTAGCATACTATACTATATCGTCAAAGTCATGTAATTAATTCCAACTTACATGTTTATGCTGGCAGTGTGTATTACAATTATGAAATGTGTATAAACATAGTTTCTTTTTTAAGCCATTTTGTAAGATAGCACCACACGAATAAATTAAATTTGTATGTCATATCACAGGAAAAAATTTAACGATTCCTACCAAATTTGGCAAACAAGTAGTACTGCTGCAGTTGATGTAAAATGGTATGTTTCAAGTAGGTCATGCAGTTATTTAAAAGACAGTGGCCCTATAGCCATTTTATNGCAGTTGATGTAAAATGGTATGTTTCAAGTAGGTCATGCAGTTATTTAAAAGACAGTGGCCCTATAGCCATTTTATTTTATTTTAATGTCATATGGTCGAAACCATTTAATTAATTCCAACTTGTCATTGTATGGAGCCACTATCATCAACTATGTACATACAAAGTCTCTTTCGTCCTCCATCTTGCAAGATATAAATAAATGAGGTAAATATGAAATATCTCCGGAAATAGCCAACAGATTCCGACCAAATTTGTAAGCAAGCAGCACTACAGCAGTAAATGTGATCTTATATGTTTTGAGTGAGTCAGACATTTATTTTCAAAATGGCGTCGATGTAAACATTTCAGCTCAGTTTGTTAATTCTACGAAACAACGAAACAAATTTAAAATTAGGCTCTAACTTTTTATGCTGGCANCATTTCAGCTCAGTTTGTTAATTCTACGAAACAACGAAACAAATTTAAAATTAGGCTCTAACTTTTTATGCTGGCAACTTATATTATAATTATAACATTTTTCTATCAATGTTCTCATTTCTCCGTCATTTTTCAACGTAGACCCACATTCAAATATATAGTTTTTATGTTATATCTCGGGATACAATCAACTGATCNTCCGTCATTTTTCAACGTAGACCCACATTCAAATATATAGTTTTTATGTTATATCTCGGGATACAATCAACTGATCACTACCAAATTTGGCGAAGAATTTGTACTATGGTAGGCCATATTAACATATATGTTTAAAGCATGCCAGACACTTTCCTTCAGAATGCCGGTTATAATAACACTTTCGCTTAGTCTGCCATATCTACGAAACAATGTAACCGATTTTAACTTCAATTTGTATACTGGCAGTGTCTATGACAATCATCGAATATGTTAATATATTACTTTTTGCCCGTTTATAAAGATCTTCACATGAAAATAATGGAGGGTTTTTTTTNTCATCGAATATGTTAATATATTACTTTTTGCCCGTTTATAAAGATCTTCACATGAAAATAATGGAGGGTTTTTTTGCCATATATCGAGGACCAAACAAACTATTCCCACCAAATGTTACACGCAAGTAGTGCTACAATACGGCATGTAAACTAAAATACAGGGGGTGGACAAAATAATATAAACGCCATGCAATACAGTACATTTTGTTGAATGTTGGCAACACTGCTTCCGTGTAAATAATACGATGCGTATGTATTGCACAGTTTACGTGCCAAGTCTTGTAGGTTATATTCCAGTGTATTATACGCTTTGTTCTGCGACGATTAAAATAAGCGACCGGTGAAATGTGTGATCTCTCAGACTTCGAAAGAGGGCAAATCGTTGGTGCTCGGTTAGCGGGAGCGTCTGTGAAGAAAACAGCTGAATTGTTTAATGTTTCATGAGCGACAGTATCCACGGTAATGACAGCATACACAAAACATGGTAAAACATCATCGGCGAAGAGGAATAGTGGGCGAAACCCAAAGTTAACTGACAGAGACCGACGAACATTAAAAAGAATTGTGGCCAGACAACATAAAACTACCGCGGTGAAAGTGACAGCAGAACTCAACACTCACTTGAGTAATACTGTTTCAACAAAAACAGTATGGCGGGAGCTCCACAAAGCTAGCATTCATGGAACGGCTTCAATTGCGAAACCCTTTATAACGGAAGCCAACGCTAAGCTGCCAAAGAAGTGGTGTCACGATCATAAAACCTGGACACTTGATGGTTGGAAGAATGTGGTTTGGTCCGATGAATCATTGTTTACATAGTTTCCTACAAACGGCCGGGTTTATGTATGGAGAACCCCAAAAGAAGCCTACGATCCGGACTACCTGCTTCCTACAGTCAAGCATGGGGGAGGTTCCGTTATGATTTGGGCGGCTATATCGTGGTATTCAGCTGGTCCTCTCGTTCACATCACTGGCCAGATTACTGCGAATGAATATCTCGACATCCTCAATGATGAAGTTTTTACTATGACTAGCATATTGCTGCCAAACACTGCTATATTCCAAGATGATAATGCGCCCATACACACAGCCAAAAAGGTTCAGTCTTGGTTTGAGGAGCCAGACCTGAACATAATTGAACCGTTATGGGGAGTTTTAGAGCAGAGAGTAAGGAGCAGATTTATATCTCCAGCATCATTGAAGCAATTGACGGATGTTTTGGTACAAGAATGGGACAAAATTCCGTTGGAAACTATTCAGACACTGTACGAATCTATTCCGCGAAGAATTACCTCTGTTCTAAAAGCAAATGTGGCCCAACACCCTATTAATTAATTAATATTTTTTATATGCCAGGTGTTCATATTATTTTGTCAATCCCCTGTATGTATTTTAGGTATGGTTGGCATTTTTTTTATTGTTTTAATATAAATGATTTAGGTTAATATGTAATATCTATTTAAAAATTAAAAAAAATCAACCAAATTTTGTATACGAACAGTTTTAATTAGAAGAACCAATTATACAAACAGAGATACTCTTTTGCCGGCCTTTTATAAAAAAATGCCGGGTGAAAAAATTGAACATTTTACCATATTTACAGAACAATTCAACTAATTTCCACCATTTTTTCCTACAAGAAGTGCTATAGAACGCCAAGTAAAATTCATGCTTTTAGTGGGGTCAGATATAGACTTTCAAAATGGTGGTGATATTACTATTTTCATAAGTTTGTCGTATCTACTAAACAATTGTTTCTGGTTTCATCTTTAATGATATTGCTGTCTTAAATACGCCAATGCCTACCTGCCATTTAAGCTTTTAAAATTTCACTATAGATTATTTGCGTCATTGTAGAGGAAATTACGCTTATTAGCTATGTCAGTAATTTATTGTTGTCATTCAATTTTGATAATAATAATTCTTGTTTGATAATGTTTTGTAATAATTATAAATATAAAATTATATGCTAATCAGTCACGAGAAGTGTATAGAAAGTAGTTTCCACTGCAATGGATTATATGGCCCGAATTCTTAAATAAACGTTTTATGTTATTTAAGCAAAGTAGTGAACATTTGCTTGCGTGTGTTACAATATTTATTATGTATATTTTTAGAAATTTTTGTGAAATATGCAATTTGCGGTTTACATATATGTTGTTGTATTTTAACTAATTTTGACTAAAATCAAGATATACGAGATTCTGTTAAACTTTTAAGTGGTGATTTCCATGTATATATGATTAGCAACAGTGTAGCCCATAAGAAGAACCACACATATTCGCAGATACAGAAAAGTGTTTTCTACTCCTAAGAAAAAATATAACAGAGAGATTATTACTCTAAATATGTAAGTTATACACAAAAAATGTACCTGGGTTTCAAGTATTGTACTTAAAACTTGTCGCAAAATTTTTAAATGCCCGCCATTTTGTAAAATACAATGTAAGTAGTGCATATATGGGCATACGAAAACATGGTACCTGACACAGAATCGGGATCCATCCGCCATCTTTGATTACATTACCCCCATCCAGCATTTTTGGTGTGATGTAACAGTGGCAGTCATTAATTGTCCCTTGAGAAAAACCTTTTGAATGTCATGACGACTAACTTGTTTCCATCGGCTATTTGATTCATTATCTGCTGTAGACAACCATCTTGTTTCCATCTGCCATGTTGACGATTATTCACTATTGATCGACCACGTTTCTTCTGGACGTCGTCCGCTGAATGCCATTTGGCTTCTATGTTTGTGTTGGCCGCTAGGTGGTGCTGGTGCCATGCTGAATACTTATTCTGTCACCTGCACTCCACTCGCTACTTTGCACTTAAGGTATAAATGTAAGTCACTGCATGTGGGACTCTGGCCGTTATCGCTGAAAGTGGTTATTCCACATCCAGTGATGGTCTGCTTATGATAATTAAGTTCTATCTTGTCCCACATCATCCCACGATGAACGTTGACCTCGCCCTTACTGCTCGTATCCCCAGGCATTGACACCACGCCTACCCATCACACGCACCCTTTGGCTACTTTTCAAACATTTTTATTAACTATATATTTACAATGCAAACCCTATTAAAAAAAAGTAAAGAGTTATATGCGAAGAAATATGATAGTCGAAGAGAAAAGCACAGTAGACAAAACGGAATAAAAGAGATTGTCGTGACACCACAAAAATGTAGAGAAATGTTAAGCGCGGTTATGCTTCTGGTGTTTTAAGTGACAGGTGATCCAATAGCAATTTCACCTTCACAACTTCATTGAGGATAGCATTGATGCCCTCAAAGGACGTAGATATAAAAACTGGTTGGAGTTCCAATACAGGCGCCAATTACTATGCATAGGTTCACAAATGAAATTGTGGAAGCAAAACAGCAGTTGAATTTCATTAAATGAGAATGGATGTGCCACAATGCCTTACATTACCACTTCAGTATCAACATATCGTTCGATGGAAAAGGGTGAAATAGCTTCATCACACACAATGAGATGAACTGTATATTATATAATTTCTCCACCCCCCCCCTCATGAAATGGGATATTTTATTTAGGAAGGGTCTCTGAGCAGGTCACAACAATAGAAGTCTCGTGTGTGGATCTCATAAATGACGTCGTTGGGATCCATGTAGTTTATGTCGATCTCGCTTACAGAAGTAGGCGTTACATCATTGTGGTTCGATGCATAAGGGTCTTCTATAGGTCTAACCTGCTGATGCGGGTTTATACAATATTTTTTCCTCCATTTTGCAGTATAAATAGCACTTTTTTTTATACCGGTCTGCCGAAAAGTTTGTTGTTGCATTACTTCTTACATACGTGTTCCGTTTTCTGTCGCTTCTGTAACATGTCCTGTAATTATGTTTGTCATGTTGCAGTGTCATCAGCTTCTGCTTTCACTCGAAGGGGGCACCCATTCATAGGCAGGCCTTTTTGTATCTCCACAGTGTACCTCCAGTACGTATCTGAAGTTACCGTCGTTCAGCATGGATACACGTCGATTTTTGCATCTATCCCAACTGAAATCTCATATACGACGGACAGGGAACTCGCCCAACAATGCAAATCGTTCACACCAATATCCTGACTGTAGGTCAGTTCTTTCTAGCAAGTAAGTAATGTAAGTATAGTCAGAAAGTAATGTTTGTCGATCAAATAGCGGTTCATGATGCATTAGACTACAGTGCTTTATAATTTGTCAAATAAATAAAAAATAGTTGTACATACAAATTCTTTATTCAATTTCTGTATGTTCTAGAATCACATCGAAATGGAATCCAGGAACGTTTATAAACTCACTCAAGTTGAGGCAATCAGTGTTGGGCAAAATTCTATAATAATTTTTAAGACATCGCTGAGTAAAAATTATCTGTTTCCAAATAATGTTCAGTATAGTTCCTAAGCACCTGACAAGATAATATGTAGTATACCTCCAGTATACACACGTATGTGATGTGAATTTTCCTTAGGTCCTTGTGGAATTCATCCTTTCTAGGCAGTTATGCCTTTTCCGGTTCCTTCAAACGACATAATCGTAGGAGGACACTTCCTTCTTTGTTACAAATTCCATTTCATCTGGTGCAAAACCGGTAGGCGGGAAATTTTTTGCTGAGAATGGTCTGGCTTGGAGTCACACGTATAAATATTCCAATGATTTCGAAAAGTTATCAGCTTCCTCCTTGAGTATGGTGTTATGAGTATAGTCTATCTGTATCATAACAGCCCAAATGTTTTATTATAAAGATTTTATTGTATGCTAGGTTGTGAAGTAACACAGAAAGTCTAATGGGGTGGTGTTGGAGCTTGTTACAGTTGTTGCAGACAGGCCTGATGTAGTTTTCTGTGAAGTGCTCAAACTCCACCATGCTCTAATTTTTGTTATTAAATTATTTCTCGCAGTAATGTCATGTTTCAGCACACAAATGATGTACTTACTTCATGGACTCGCTTGGCTTATATATTGTCATGTTAATTAGCATACGTCGTAACCCCATAAAAAAACAGAACGATCAGGAAGAAAAACATTGCCATTTTTTTTTACTATCCTTTATAAAAATGTAAATGTGGGGAACTATATTACTTAAGCTAATGGGCTAGTCCCTTATTCGTTTTACAACTACTCCTTGGTATTTATATATTATCATGGCATTAGGACGTTTAATGCAATCTATAAATTACGCTGTTGGTAATTAAAATTGAAACACCGAAATGAACTTGAGATATGAAAACCAAATTTATTAGACAGAATATTCTTCGTACATAGCTGACATGGTTACTATTGTAGCTCGATATTACGTACATAACATGGGGACATCAGTACTGCATGGCCCCACCATGGGAGGCAATAACCGCTGTTACACGTCTCAACATTAAGAGAAAGATAATTTGGATGTCCGTCTGTGGTATCTCCTCCCATGCTGCATCGATGCATGCCCAAACTAAATTTCGTATTGGACGAGGGTGTTCTGTGGCAGGCCAGTCGTCGTCCGACCACAGACCACGCATATACAATGGGCGAGAAAGTCAGTGAACGCGCAGGCCAAGAAAGCAGCATAACATTGAGGAAATTCATAAACCATCGGATGATGTGTGCTAACTGCAGTCGCGCACTGTTATATTGGTACAGGGCCCCAGTCTGACCCAGGATATAGGAGATAACACCAGGCTCCAGCACTTCCGTGATGTAACGATTGCTGGTCAGCGTACAAGCGATGACTGGACACCGATGGTACCCCGTATCATAACTCCATGTGCTGGGCCGGCATGACGGTTCATTAATGCAAGGTTCGGTCAGGCGTTAATCACAGTGCTGCCAGACACAGACGGTCGACGAACCGTGCGTGCGGACACAGATTGCTGTTCCACATACCTGAACTCCTGAGCGAGGATGTTTGTAGTGGCTCTATGGTCTGGAATCGCAATGCGCACCAGGTGTTTGTCCTCGCGCTCGTTGATGCGACAAGGCATATCGCTTCTGGCATATCGCTAAGCCCATTCCTCCTCGACCCACTGATCTCATACCGGCTTAACTGTGGTTGCATTTCTTCCAACATAAGAACATATTTTACAATAGGATAATCGACAATCCCGATAGGCCACGATTCTCATGCAGTCAAAGGCGGGAACCTGTTCGTATGGTTATCGAGTTCTTTGATGTGGAATCCCCTCTGTTTGAGCACAGGAATGGCGGAAATCGCAATGCCACTAACATTCAGCGGCTCTCCGACCTTCACTTATATATAATGTAGCCCTTCACTTATATATAATGTAGCCATTGGTGCACGTGCTGCACCACTCGGTTGAACAACTAATCGCATCATTCAGGTGCGTCCTTTCGGTGTTGCAATTTTAATGTTGGGCAGTAAGTGATGTTTATTAAATAACATTACAATAGGCTTTTTAACTGTGCCCAGTGTAAGTAATTTCATCAATATACTTCTCAGCATCTTCGGCTGTTAGAATCTGAGGCTCCTTATTTAGTCTCGTTGTTTTGCAATAGGAATAATATTGTTGTCCACATATATACAAAAACCACAACTGCAACCTTCGTGTTTTCGATATTTGCTAAAGTTACGCTTTTCGGAATCGGGTTTCTATGTCTGGACAGGGTGGATAATTGCCTCAAAGTCTATGTTAGTTAACAATAAATTTAAATATTTGTGCTACTGTGTGTAAATTGAAGAAATTGAAGTGGAGAGAATGTGACAGATTGAGAGGGTACAAAGACGTCTGAAGTTTTACGAGTAATTACAATTGGAGAGATTCTATCTACTGCAAATAAACTGTGTCGGGGAGGGTTTAAGGTGGCATTGGTCGGATGAGGGGTCAGTCTACTACACACAAATGAAGGGGAGGGATGAGGTGACCAAGTGGCCAGGGCGGGACAGAGAAGAATGACAAGCTACTACGATTGAATTTATGAAGGAACATGAGGGAAGGGTGGTCTATTGCGAAGAAATTGAGGAAGGGGTGAATGTTATACAGTGGGAAGGGTTGGTGGAAGTGATGGGACGAAGTTGACAGTGTTAGGGGAGGTTTAGGATTGGGGAGAGGTAGATATAGCCTACTGACAGTAAATAAAGAATGGTTTGGAGTGGGCAGGAGAGGGATGGAGTGCAAAGGGGAGAAGGCAATATAATCTTGTGCGGGTGTGATATCAATCTGACAATGGTTTGGTTAGGGTATCAGTCGCCTGCTGGCTGTCGTAGTGACGGGGTGTTCTTCGCCATTGTTTTGTGTTGCTGAAGTAGAATCGATCCTAGGTCCTTCTAGGCATGTCTTCTTTTTATTTCAAAAATTATTCTTCATTATTTATTTTTTAACAATTTTTGAAATAAGTACATGTCCAAAAATTTTAAATAATTTTTTAAGTTTAATTTTTTTTTATTTTTCTAATTTTTAACGGTTTTCCTATTTTCCAAGTTTAAAAATATTACAAAGTCATCGGAAGTCAAAGTCACTGGAGTTAGCTACACGCTTCCAACATGGATGCTGCCACAGCCGCTGCCTGAGGTCGATGAATACATCAGCGACCAGAAACCATGTCCCTTACATAACTGGATGACCAACTGATGAGACAGTTAAGGTTACATGCAGAGCTAAGGTTTCTTTTCACAAAATAGTTCCTGGAACACACAATGAAGACAAAATACAAGCTGTAGATGACGAATATAGACACTAGAGTGAGATATGAGGTCCGCAGTTCCAATACCGATCCGGGTTTTCGAATCTTTATGTTGATATATGTGCGTGAATTTCTGACTATACGTTTTTTCATACTCAACTATTATAACGTTTTACCAATAGCCAAAGGAGGGGCATTGTGTAGGGCCCTTTGATCGAGACTTGAATACATTAGAATAAATAGTTTTTATTCGGACCTATACAAATACAAAATCCAATATTTTTTTCTGGATGACAGTAAGAATGTTTAGAAATATACCTTCTTAGTAACAGTTAAATACGAATAGTCTACACAAATGAAGGCAATATATAGTCCATTGTCACAACATGGAACCATGGAGAGATTCAAAATAAAGTACAAAATGTTTCGGGCTCTTATTTTTGTTCATAAATATCGAACTATTGGTAACTATGTGATGAAATGTGCTACGGACATACCTTGATGTATGAGAAGTAGGAGATAACGCCATTGGAGGTGGCTCAGTGACATCACTGGAGGGGGCGTGCGCCACTGTCTCTCTCCTTGCGTGGGTATACGCGTTCGTCTGGACGATTCGGCCGTTAAATGCCAGCCTTGCGTACGTGTCCCTACTGTTCTGACGCCTGTGATAGTGGTTCGCGTTACCCGATACAGCAATGGTCAGTACTCAGTGGAGCAGCGTGTGTTTATTATCTGCACGTACTGGAAAATGCAGTTCATAAAATCGTGACAGCAACAATTTATAGCACCGTTTGAGGGCCGGAAACCTCCTGCAAAGTCTTCCATTCAACATTTCGTGAATAATATGGAATCAAGGGGAACATTGTTGGATGTGCATGACAAGGACGTCCAAAACTGTGAGACGCAACAGTGCAGGAAGTGAGAAATATTGCTGGTCTTACCAAAGAAGTCGTTGCGAAGACTGTCGCAAAAAATTGGAAGTTTCCACAAGTATAATATAATATTATGCCAACTGTCTGCCAAATATTCAAAGCTGTGTGTGTATCGTGTTACTTCTGTGCAACAATTGCAATGTCACGACAAAAAAAAACATAGTCAATTATTGTTATTAGTTCCAGCAGTTTGTCAATGAACAAGTAGGAATTCTTGACCAAACGCGGTTCTCCGACGAAGCGTAGTTCTATCTCAGTGAAGTCGTTAGTTTCCAGAATACCCGGCTTTGGGATACAGAGAATCCTTGCAGTTTGTATGAAACACCTCTTTGTGACGAAACGTTGGAGAGCGGTGTGCTTTATGAAGGCGCCGAAGTATTGGCCCCATCGTTTTCAACACAAGAGTGGGTACTGACGTCTGCGTCGATATCTTCGAAGAGTTTGTGAATCAGATGGATGACATAGAACTCGGTACTGGCCATTTTCATCAGGATGGCGCAATTTACAACACTACAATATTTGAAGATTTTGTCATTTTCAAAGACCTTTGACTACCCAGATTGCCTGACCTTGCCCCACTGTGTTTCGTTCTATAGGGCGGGCTGGAAGTAAAAGTATTTCGCAACAAGCAACGGACTATCACGGAACTGCAATATAGCAATCGGCAGGAAATCAATTGACGTTGTGAGTTGTGACTTCTGATGTATTGGTGGCTACCTTCTGTGACATGGAGAGGTGTGTGCAGGCATGTATTGATGCTAATGGCAACCACTTAAAAGACTTGCTGTGACATCACCATGCTTAATACACCAAGGTATTACTGTCGCACATTCCATTACTTTGTGACCAATAGTTTGATAATTATAAGAGAACTGCAGGAGCGAGGTCTCAGATACACATCCTGTGTATCTGAGACCGAACACTGTAATAGTAGTGTTCCAACAAAATATAATCGTTTTAAAATAAATTATACCTCGCAGTGTAAGTAGGTCCTTTCAAACAAACGGCACCCTTTGGACGATACATTTTTCAATTACATTAAATTGATACAGCCACTCAAGATAACGTTTGGGCACTTTCTCCCAAAGTAAAAAACTTTCCATCTGCCGGAATGTTGACGACTGTCGATCATGAACCGATCAGTCCAATGCCTCCCACCCTTTTTGTCGCCATTTGAAGTGCATTGGGCTTGAAATCTTATATATATATATATTACTGGTTTCCAAACTGAATCGTAGAGTACGAAAAACATTAAATAATATTTTCTAGAACTTCTTGGACCTGTTCTCGATAAAAATATCCAGCAAGTTACTGAAATTTTAGCTGTCTGACGTCGAGGTGGAAGTTAGGAGAGTGTTGTGACCAGTGAAGCAAAATTAAATAAAAGTTTTTTAATTGTTGAACATTTAATATTTAAGAAAACAAATTATTATTTTAATGTTATAATTATGTGGTTAAAAGTCGTCCATAGTCCTGGTGCCATATTCAACATAGCCAACAATGAATTGCAATTTAAATTATTAACTTGTTTCCTTTTCGGAGTATCCTTTACAATCTACTTACGTAATTATAGGGCAAGGTTCATACCAAGTAATCCTAATTACACGTTTTATAATTAAACTGAAACCTACGTAGGAATCCAGTTCGTTTTACACAACTCAACTCAGGTGTAAAGCTGATTTCCCCCACGAAGTAGCAAAACTATTATACAAATTAAATTAGATTCGCAACTGAAAAAAATCTATAACAGAAAATAAATATACGCATGGAATCATGGTGGGGGTTGGTATTTCATTATACTTTATGCATTCACGGTAGAATCCGACTTCAAAATCAGCTACCCAGGCGATATCCAGAATAACTGATACTTCAGAGAAGCCTTGTTCTTAAATATTTATTTCATAAATGCAGTTTAATTTATACAACATTTTGAAATGATTTCAGCAATCAGCATGACCATTACTTCGTTAAAGAAGAAATAATTTTTCAAGGAGATAATATACATAGATATCTTGTTTTGGCTAACCTATAATTAAAAACGAAGTATGCCCATCATATTTTCTGATGTTGTCAAGTATTGAATCTATGACGAGAAAATGCGAGCGATACTAACAATTTACGCATCGTCGTAAATTAATTGGCATATATATTTCTATAGAGCACGATGGCAGATCACAGCATAAAAGGTGAAATGAAGAAAGTAAGTACATTCCCGTTTCATTTTCATGCAAACTCATAATCTTCTGTAGTGGCCAAAGTAATGTTATGTAGCACACGTAAGTATTTCTTGCAAGATTTTCTTTGAGATTTACAAATACGTTTACTTGAATGAATTACAAAAAAAGGCCGAAGCTGAATATTGCACAGTCTTAACTACTTGATTATAAAAATTAGTGTTGAATTTTGCAAATTTGTTGAATTTATATACTTATTGGGTGTTTTGAGTGCCCGTATCGGTGACAAGGCTTTGGAAGGGGAATACTGAACATGCAGATATATGGAAGGAATCGGCATGGTCTGTAGTGAGGAATCATCCCGGCATTCACATGGAGTAACTGAAGGAAGGCCGAAATCAGGATGGTGGGACTGGGAATCGAACCCGAGTCCTCCTGAACACGAGTCCGGTGTTTCTACCACTACGCCACCTCACTCGGTTAACACCTGGTTCTTTCATAATTTGTATGAAATTTTTGACTTTGAAATGGTTAAGACTATTGAAAGTTGAAGGTCGCCTTTACCACAGAGGTAGGTGAAAAGTTCACAAACGTCGCTGTTTCCGAAATGCTGCCCACCTTGGCCCGAGAGACGATGATCAACCCCCTTTTTGCGACTCGGTTAAATCACTTCCCTCACCCATGACAGCAGAAAGCGCACTGCGTACAGCCGCCGCCGGTTATCATCACTGTGACGCTACTCCCTCAGCGCGGGGGAAGTACAAGCCCTTGTGAGGGCTCTTGTCCTCCCATTTGTATAACATATCTAAAGCCCAGTTTGGGGAGGACGGCTAGCCCATCCCGCCTGGCTGTAGATCAAAATTGTTAATCTGCGGCAAGCCATCAGTCTGCTTTGTTTTAGGACCCCTGTGTAGAGCCAGAGGACCTGGTACTCATAACGGTTTCCTCTCCTTCCCTGCCCGAGGAGGGAATAGAGTGGAATGGTTCCTAAAAACCCCGAATTTGGAAATGCAGGGCTTGTTGAGAACCGCCACGAAGACCGGAGTTCTTCGTTGTGGTTTTAGTTTTGTTACAGCGGATTCTAAGCCGAAAAATTGCAGTTGTCTGGAAGAATGTCGAGGAGGCAAGGCCTGTAATAAGTTACCATAAAATAAAATAAAACTAGAATGTGTATACGTACAGTTGTTGTTAATTCTAAGTTGTCATCGATTAATAGTAAATATGGGTTTACAATTAGTTTGAATTTATAATAATATACAAATAAGTATTAAAGTTAAAATATCTGAAGTCAAGTTATGTTTGAACTGATATTGTTTTGTATGTTGTTTGAATTTAACATTAGTTAGTCGGAACCTACTGCGAACAGTAATGATAATTGATCCTTATATAAATGTTCTTGTATGAATCTACTGGCATGTGGAGGTTTTATGGTGTTGCTCAAGAGAATGTGGATAGTGTGACGTCTTTAGGGGTGGAGGGCGCCGGGAGCTACGTGCACGCTGCAGGGTATTAGGGTTGGGGTGGAGCTTTATTATATTATAAAACTTATTGTTTTGTTTAATTAATTTTTCGGTTATATACTGCACTTTTAGTGTTGAATGGAGATCGCAGTTTGTGGTGTATCTAGAGCAGTGATTCCCATAGTTCTATGAACCGCGACCCATTAAAAAAAAATGCTTAAGTTCAGGACCCACTGCAATGCCTTATGCGAGAAACGTACCGTTTCGCTGTTCCATCATGTTCACATTATATTTATTATGTAGCGTAAGGAAGTGAAGGGTAGTAGGATTAATAAAATGGTTTAAAATAATGAAGTATTAAAGAACAATTTTAATGAAAAAAGATACCTAATCAAACATCATTATACAATGTGCTATATTACTAATCTACTTTAAAAATAATTTTGGTTGTAAGAAATCAGATTTTGTAATGCGACGGGGCCCACCATCAGGTTTAGTCTGCGACCCACCAGTGGGTCGCGACCCATACTTTGGGAAATACTGATCTAGAGGCATCGCCAATTATTCTTAGACTGTGTACAGCCAGCCTGTCGGTCGCATTATGTTCCCCCTTCACCGGCCCATGCCACGAGCCGTACGTCATGGGTTACGCGCTGCAGATGGCACTTCTAGCAGGTGCTCATAATAATGTGTTTCGACTGTGAAGTCACACACGGTTTCTGCAAGGCCCACTAAGGAATTTTCACTTTCCGTGACTACTGAACCACCTTCAAACTTCCACAAATATGTACAGCGCTAAACTGAACTGCCATCTGCTGTACTGGACTGTACTGCGGATGAAGCTGAATGGTTGGCATGGATTTTCAGTGCAGCTTTAAACAACTTCACATAAGCTATCCAGGAAATTCCTACTCAGTCAAAACTTACGCAACAAAGGGAGCGCCTGGAAGCTTGTTGGACAGAGAAAAATGGTCATATTTCTGTTTAACAAGCTGCTGTGCCGCCACCAGCTGTAGGGCGTGCGTCAATCAATGCGCTTCTCTCCTAAGGCTATTCTTTCAAAACTTCATTTATTACATTTATTGGCAATTCATAATTTGGAAACATGCTGCACGTAATGGAATTTGGATTTATTCTTTACACCTATTGCATTTTTTTTGTATATGTGCTTGTTAGTTAAACGAAAAATGTTCACTCTCTGAGGTGTAGCCATTCTCAAACAATTACATATTTTTTCTTTGATATTTTTGTGTCTCAAATAAACAGATTTTTACAAGTTTTAAAATTAAATGTATATGTTTAGGTATTAATAACGAACTAATTAGCAAACCACATCTGTCTAGTTCACATATATATTTGGTTTATTACTGCCCGAACTAACGCTCCGTCGTAGAGTGTGCAGAGAGGTGTGAAAGTGGTCTGCTGTGGTCCATGGCCAATGCTGTCTAGTGGNCGCCGCCACCAGCTGTAGGGCGTGCGTCAAGCAATGCGCTTCTCTCCTAAGGCTATTCTTTCAAAACTTCATTTATTACATTTATTGGCAATTCATAATTTGGAAACATGCTGCACGTAATGGAATTTGGATTTATTCTTTACACCTATTGCATTTTTTTTGTATTTTTTTTTGTATATGTGCTTGTTAGTTAAACGAAACATGTTCACTCTCTGAGGTGTAGCCATTCTCAAACAATTACACATTTTTTCTTTGATATTTTTGTGTCTCAAATAAACAGATTTTTACAAGTTTTAAAATTAAATGTATATGTTTAGGTNATTTTTTCTTTGATATTTTTGTGTCTCAAATAAACAGATTTTTACAAGTTTTAAAATTAAATGTATATGTTTAGGTATTAATAACGAACTAATTAGCAAACCACATCTGTCTAGTTCACATATATATTTGGTTTATTACTGCCCGAACTAACGCTCCGTCGTAGAGTGTGCAGAGAGGTGTGAAAGTGGTCTGCTGTGGTCCATGGCCAATGCTGTCTAGTGGCAGTCGGTGTGCGTGGAGCAGTCAGGTGGCCTTCCACGTCGCATCTCTCTCAAATACGTAGAGGCCTCGGTTGCATCATCGCGCCTTTCAATGAAACCACTGCGTGCTGGCTGAACGCGCTGTGCGAGCAAACAGCAACATTTATGTTGTAGCATATTTCAGATTTTTGCCTGTCTGTTTTCATTTTTATTAATTTATTTTTTCTACTTTGGGTATTCTATGAAGGTGCCTCGTATTACTGACAGAGAATTTCGAAAAATTATAAAAGGACTTCTAAGTTTGAGCTTTAGTGAATTTACATCAGTTTTCACATTCCATGGAGGACTTTGTTGACATAATGAATGCTGAATGAATTATAAGTAACCAGATGCTACCTTGACAAAGGTAGCAGCGAAGAAAGTAAAAGCAGGGCACATGTTTACTTTTTGAGAACGACGACGGAGCTCGCAAAGGAAACTTGCCTCCAAAGAGGAATTTTTGTGAGAAAAGTTGGTGTAACCTTTATGTGCCCTTGTTATTACAGAAACGAACATTTAGCATAAAGTTATCCGTTTGTGAATGTGAAGCTCATTGCCACAGGGTCATTTATTTTTGTACTATTTGTGACAACAGGGTGTAAATTGTGTGTTATAATTTCTTTATAAAATTGTAACATTTATATGTCATTGTATTGTTTTGAGGTACTAGCTAGCGAGAAAGAAAATAGGCCAAGAAAATTAGTTCCATTTAAAACGTGTTTTGCGTGTATGGTGCTATTATTATAGTAAACGTAATTTGTATTTGTGATTGTCCAACAAAAAGATAATATCTGAAGATAATTGTATTTGTCAGATTCAATTTCATAGTTTGCAGTACTGCGGTACAGTGTGCGACACGAAATTCGAGGAGTTCCAGTTCCGAACGTCTGTACGAGGCTGGATACTGCGACATCACTCACCAACGAAGCGGCCGACACCCTAATTAAACTGCCATTTATGATTATTAACCTAAAAATATTACTGGAATATGCTCNACCAACGAAGCGGCCGACACCCTAATTAAACTGCCATTTATGATTATTAACCTAAAAATATTACTGGAATATGCTGAAGCTCTTCGGTACATTGTTGCAATGGTTTTAAATAACAAAATAAAAACTCCAATCATTTACGCGAAATGGCCAATAATAACATTAACGACACTGTTTTTAGATATTAAATACGCTGTCTATGTTATGTCTTTAATCTGTAATTTTTTCTTTCGGTGCAATGTTGCATTTTCGAGAAATGTAGAAACTAATATTTTAATAATACTTTATTATTTATAGAGAGAAAATTTACAAAATGTGTTATAACAACTAACTGACTGGTTTTATTATAGTTATCCACTGCTAAAGTACACTAAAAGTAATAATGATTAATTAATTAATTATTTCCTCATTTGAACACTTTATTCGGAGAGTTACCGAAGTTTCACAAGGCATTGCTTGTAATTTAATTGGGAATGAATACAAAATTTATAATTTCGTTTATTTGTAAGGATGATACAGAACTTAACGGAATTCCTCAACCATGTGGAATTCTCCAACCATGTTTTATAAATGACATCATCAATATTGTCGGAACCATCTGATAGAACATTTAATTTTTGTATTGCATGTATCACCATATCATGTGATAATATGTTCCGTTACAGTTTTTAAGTAGGCAAATTTAATTATTATAAGATAAGATATTTTTATATTCTAATAAATTATCGTTTTCATTTGGAAACATTACGAATAAAATGATTATTTTCCTATTTTAAAAGACTGGTTAGGCTGAAAACTGCATTTATGCGAGAAAACAAATCAATTTTTTAAGGAAGAAATAAAATGTTATCTACTCAAAACAATACAAAATTAGGTAAATATTCCGAAAATAGTCTGAAACAGTGCTGACATGAGGAGTACGAAGAACCAAAAATGATTTGCGTTCAATCGACGTAAAACCCAACCGATCAAATATAGTGATATACTGTCCTGTATGTCAAAGCACATTTATCCGCACTTATTTTTTCTTCAAAGTTTTGGGGTTGCAAGAAGTTGGCAAAGTTTAGGGTGTAAAGAGGGAGAGCGAAGGCGACTGGCCCAGTGTGACCTCGACAACAGCTGATAGCAGGGCTCTGTTGCCGGCAGACAGTGTACAAGGTTGCAACGCCTGACTCACGCTGCATTGCCAAACTTCTCTTGACTCTCTGCCGCCGCGCACAACATATCAAACCCTGGGCGCAAACACGCTACGGAACGTTTTCATAGATTGGAGTCGATCGGGACCTGTCCACTCCACAAAATATTGCAAAGGTTTTTAACTAATGATATTAGAAATTAATAATGTGATTTTTCCGTTTCTTCCCTAAAAATAAATTTAATACTGAAGCCACAATCACCTTCCCAAATGCTGTAGATAACTTCAACAATCATTTCTAATCTAAATTATTTCATCAATATATGTTTTAAGTTATTGATTTAATATTGAATAGTGTTCAAATGTTTTCTGCCGCAAAGGCAATATTCCCAAGACAAGTTCCTGTAGTAGATAATATTACTGTTTTTATTTTTGCAAAAAGTAGCTACGTTCCAGTTATCATGGCAGTAATTTACTTACAGTTGTCTCAAATGAACCATGTTTGAGTACGAAAACAGTCTTTTGTCACTCAGGTGATGAAGACGTTTTATCTCACTTTGCCCAAATATATACTTCACTAACAATTTGTGAACAACGTCGATATCGCATTGTATTTCATCCCCCCCCCCCAATAAATGGTTTAGATTCGAGTCTAATTGCAGTCCTCTGTCAAAAGACACGGTGTATGACTGAAAAACATACATGCATGTTTCCATTATCAGATAAAATACCTGAATTGGTTATTTCCAGTTGGTACAGCCAAGAAAATGTCGCGTGTACAGTGTGTGACCTGTAGGCTTGATTTCATCCTGTGTATTCTCGAGGGTCAGCATTTTAATGGCTGCATCGCACACCAAGTAGCACAACCGCTAAACCTTGTTTACTTGCAATTTTTTTTTTGCTCACAGAACTCCAAATAGGGTCTAACACGATGCAATTTTATTTAAAAAAAAGTGTGGATGCCTATGAAGTCTTGCTTATCGTAAAACTGATTTTTGAAGTTTTCAAAGCTCTGCCATTTAAAAAAGAGTTTTAGCAGGTAAGAGCACAAGTAACAGGGTTCGGATTATTGAATTGGACCACCGCCAACTTGGTAATTCCCTTTTTTCCTCAAAATTTACCTAATTTTTTTCAACATTTTCTAAATTTACCTCAAAATTTCCTATTTTCCGGTGCAAATACTAGAAGTCCCATGTACGCGAAAAGAAGAACCTGAAGTCACTTTTCAATCAATTTAGGGAATTCTATTAGAGCGCACAGGGATCAATAGAGAAAGTCGGGAGCCACTAGCCGCTATAGAGTTTCTGGCTGCTATCTTAGATTTAATTTTTCGTTGTAATTTTTGTTCCAACTCGTGCTCTGTCATTCCACATCGATGTCCACCAACTTGAATTTTATTCATGCTGTGCCAGTTCACCTATATTAATGAAGATGAACTCCACCCACCACCTCAGATTTTATTTTTGTTAGTCACCTTCGTTCCACCTCCTTCTGCCATTCCATTTTCGCCATTTTTGTTTCCTGGAAACTTTCTAACATATTTTTTCTCCCTGGAACTTTGTCGGTAGGGATGCTGGGTTCTTACAGCTGTTTCACTTGCCAGCTTTAATGCCGGACATTGCTGTTGTCAGTGGTGCCACCATATTTAATTCAGGGCTTTGCTTCTAGAGGTGCTGGTATCGCCGCAAATGTCGGATGCCGTCTTTAAACCCAAATATTGCTGCCTGAGACGATGTTTCATGTGCCTTACGTAGTAATTTCACTCCAATCGACATATCATTTATTAGAACTTTAAAATTCCTCGGATACACGCAGTTTCTATCCGGCCACCCCTGTGTTGCCATGCAAATGCTATAATTTATATATTTACTTATTTTTAAAATTTTGTTTACAATATTTACAGTACTTGTTTTGTCTTCTACAGTTCTAATTAGCCATCAGACGAGCAGATGGCACCCACCACATTTGTCGGAGCGGTTGCGGTGGATGAGCGGTTAGCCTGCTCGCCTCTAACCAAGGCAAACTGGGTTCAATCCCCAGCTGGGTCACTCCCGGATTTCACATGTGGGAATCGTGCCGGACGATGCTGCTGGTCGGCGGGTTTGCTCGGAGATCTCCCGTTTCACCACCCTTTCATTCCAGTGCTGCTCCATACTGACGTCAATCAATCTCATCGGATTTCAAGACCTCGATGTTAAAGCTGCCCATATCTCTTCACTCACTCTTCACTCACATTTGTTGGAATTAGAATATGTTTCCAATTGTGCATGAATTATAATAGTTTTCCACTCATGTATTACTTAGAATATTTCCACACTCATATCATACTTAGCGTATTTTTTACTTGTGTAGGACTTAGAATAATTTTTATCCACATAAGACTTAACCACTTGTGTAGAACTTAGCAAAATTTCTACCTTTATTGCCTTTCACCTTTATGCCAACATTAGATCCTTAATTCCATTTCTGCATACACCATCCTAGCTATCTCTAAGCAATCTTTTGTGAAGGTTTAGTAGCCTTAATCTGACCTACCAGTACTCAGAACAATTAAAACTTACATAACCTACTACTGTTCAGAAAAATGTAACCTAACCTATGAAAATCACACCTAACCTACCATAGCCCAGCGAAAAGCCTAGACTACCAGAGTCCAGATAAAATTTGTACCAACCCTGAATACTATTGACATGAAAGTCCCCACATAACTATCATTATTTCATTCATGTAGTAGATTTTATTTGGCTATCCTTTTCGTAACTCCCCGAACTCGGAACCATATTTCNCACGCAGTTTCTATCCGGCCACCCCTGTGTTGCCATGCAAATGCTATAATTTATATATTTACTTATTTTTAAAATGTTGTTTACAATATTTACAGTACTTGTTTTGTCTTCTACAGTTCTAATTAGCCATCAGACGAGCAGATGGCACCCACCACATTTGTCGGAGCGGTTGCGGTGGATGAGCGGTTAGCCTGCTCGCCTCTAACCAAGGNCACCCACCACATTTGTCGGAGCGGTTGCGGTGGATGAGCGGTTAGCCTGCTCGCCTCTAACCAAGGCAAACTGGGTTCAATCCCCAGCTGGGTCACTCCCGGATTTCACATGTGGGAATCGTGCCGGACGATGCTGCTGGTCGGCGGGTTTGCTCGGAGATCTCCCGTTTCACCACCCTTTCATTCCAGTGCTGCTCCATACTGACGTCAATCACTCTCATCGGATTTCAAGACCTCGATGTTAAAGCTGCCCATATCTCTTCACTCACTCTTCACTCACATTTGTTGGAATTAGAATATGTTTCCAATTGTGCATGAATTATAATAGTTTTCCACTCATGTATTACTTAGAATATTTCCACACTCATATCATACTTAGCGTATTTTTTACTTGTGTAGGACTTAGAATAATTTTTATCCACATAAGACTTAACCACTTGTGTAGAACTTAGCAAAATTTCTACCTTTATTGCCTTTCACCTTTATGCCAACATTAGATCCTTAATTCCATTTCTGCATACACCATCCTAGCTATCTCTAAGCAATCTTTTGTGAAGGTTTAGTAGCCTTAATCTGACCTACCAGTACTCAGAACAATTAAAACTTACATAACGTACTACTGTTCAGAAAAATGTAACCTAACCTATGAAAATCACACCTAACCTACCCTAGCCCAGCGAAAAGCCTAGACTACCAGAGTCCAGATAAAATTTGTACCTACCCTGAATACTATTGACATGAAAGTCCCCACATGAATATCATTATTTCATTCATGTAGTAGATTTTATTTGGCTATCCTTTTCGTAACTCCCCGAACTCGGAACCATACTTCNTATCATTATTTCATTCATGTAGTAGATTTTATTTGGCTATCCTTTTCGTAACTCCCCGAACTCGGAACCATACTTCTTCCGGCCTGCAGCCGCTACATTTAACAAGTAACTGTCACAGCAAGCAGAATCAGAATGCAAAATTAATTTCCATACCCAGACATACTAATAAACCATGAAATATATTATAACCCAGGCATACTTCAGTCATACAGTCCATACTGAACATTGTAACACAAACATACCTGCGGCCCATACGATACATTATACCAACCAATGCCAGAGAAATATAAAAACGCCACTCACTACAACTCAAGCATACATCAACCACACCAAGCAACCAAACAGCAGATGCCATCATTATCATCCTCATAATCCTCATCCTCCTCATATTCCTCANTCAACCACACCAAGCAACCAAACAGCAGATGCCATCATTATCATCCTCATAATCCTCATCCTCCTCATATTCCTCATCCTCCTCATCCTCCGCATATCCCTCTTCGTTCTCCTCAACGTACTCCCAATCCTCCTCATCCTCCTCATCTTCTTTATACTCCTCATCCTTCTCATCCTCCTNTCGTTCTCCTCAACGTACTCCCAATCCTCCTCATCCTCCTCATCTTCTTTATACTCCTCATCCTTCTCATCCTCCTCATCCTCCTCCTCCCCATCCTCATAGTCATCATTCTCTTCAACATCCTCCTCCCAATCCTCCTACCCAACGTCCTCGTCATAGTCTTCATTATCTTCAACTTCGTCATCCCAATCCTCCTCATTCTCTTCATCATCCTTCTCCTCGTTCTCATAATCCTTATTCTCCTCCTCAGCTTCTTCGTCCTCCTGCGCTACATTCTCCTCCTATCCACCAAAAANTCGTTCTCATAATCCTTATTCTCCTCCTCAGCTTCTTCGTCCTCCTGCGCTACATTCTCCTCCTATCCACCAAAAATATTCTTCACTTTTTACATATTTTCATTTCAAATACTTAAAACATTTTTCAAGTTTCCTTTAAATGTACTAAACCTAACAGATACTGAAAATAAGCAAACATCTATAAATTACTACAACCATCCACTCTCACCTAAGAAAACCTCAGCCAAACTTAGACTTACTTAACCTGAAATACTATAATCACACCTACCTTGTATGCCTCAAAAAATACCTACTGAACATATATACATATATAAAACCAAGGAAAAATTTGAATTTATACGAACCAACTCAGCCATCTAGTATAACAAAAGACAAGTTATGGCATATTAATAAACCATAATATCTACTATAATATGAGCGTACCACAGCAATAGAGTTCACACCAACTACACTAAAAAATCATACCCAACACAAAAACATCTACAATCCATATTCAGAGCTGGCACCACACCAATATACTCTAAAGAGCCAAAAAAACTGGTACATCTGCCTAATATCGTGTAGGGTTCCCGCGAGCTCCCAGAAGTGTCGCAAGACGACGTGGCATGGACTCGAATAATGTCTGAAGGTATGCAGGACGCCATTCAGACCATGAATCCTGCACAGCAGTCCACAAATTCATAGGAGTGCGAGGCGGTGGAGATCTCTTCTGAACAGCACGTTGCAAGGCATCCCAGATATTCTCAATAATGTTCATGTCTGNGAGGCGTAAAGCTTTGTGTCGTACAGTCAACAACGGTACACGAGTGAGCCTTCGGCTCCGAAAGTCCATATCAATGATGGTCTGTTGAATAGTTCGTACGCTGGCACTTGTTGATGCCCCAGCATTGAAATCTGCGCCAATTTGAGAAAGGGTTGCACNGTTCGTACGCTGGCACTTGTTGATGCCCCAGCATTGAAATCTGCGCCAATTTGAGAAAGGGTTGCACGTATGTCACATTTAATGATTCTCGTCATTCGTCGTTTGTCCCGTTCGCTCACGATATTTTTCAGCCGCAGCGATTTCGAAGATTTGATGTTTTACCGGATTCCCAATATTCACGGTACACTCGTGAAATGGTCGTACGCGAAAATCCCAATTTTATCGCTACCTCGGAGATGCTATGTCCCATCTCTCGTGCGCCGACTATAACACCACATTCAAACTCACTTAAATCTTGATAACCTGTCATTGCAGCAGCAGTAACCGATATAGCAACTTTGCCAGACGCTTGTTGTCTTTTATTGGCGCTGCCGACCGCATCGCGTTACTCTGATTGGTTCCATACCTCTGTTATTTGCATACGCACGTCTATACCAGTTTTTTTTGGCTCTCCAGTTTACTTGTCACCATAAAACCCAAAATATCGATGAACCATTTCATCCACCAAGCAAATGTACAGTCCAGACAGGCCATAGAAAAACAAAAACATACTTACCACCAATATCATTCACTACACTGACCGACACCAGGAATTTACAGAGTGGTCCATCTAATGTGGACACCCCTGATATTTATGCAATGGCTACAGATCACGAATTGCAGTTTCGTTAAATGATAGTATGTGCGGAGGCGAGTTATTTGCCGCATAGGGACTATTCGTAACTTGTGTATGGGCAGAAAAATTTAACCAAGTATAATTTTTTAACTGGAAACGTTTCTTTATTTCAACTGCATCTGGAAGTACACGCAAAGAGCAATTCAGTGGTATAACATTTTCAATGGAAAGTATCGCATAAATGTCAAGAAGTAATGCGCAAATATGGTTGTTAGATGGGCCGGTAGCATGAAGCAGTAGATCTGTACTCACAGCTGTAAGTAAACAACATACAGCGTTACTCTNTTGTTAGATGGGCCGGTAGCATGAAGCAGTAGATCTGTACTCACAGCTGTAAGTAAACAACATACAGCGTTACTCTTCCTGGCGGGACCGCTTCTTATAGCAGTGCAACACCAGTCCCCATAATCTGCGGTAGTAAGAAGTGTGTGTCCGTGTGTGGCTTTGTGTACGTAATTAAATTCACAAAATATAAAAATATGGACGCTCTACTTATTTACCGCGAGTGTGGCAAAAATGCCAAGCAACCCGTACAAATGTATGGTGAAAGTTATAATAATCGGACGCCCATCTCACGGCAATCTATACGAAGAATTTGCACATATCTATTGCAACAAGGTGACTGGAATTCCACACTACGAGTGCGATATAAGACTGCTACGTGTGATATGCAGCAACACGATCTGTTAGTACATGTCGATTGAAACCCCCACGCGGGTACAAGAGGACTTTCCAGATATGTAAGAATATGTTACAGAAACTGCGCCAAAGGAAATTCTATCCGTATCACCTGGCTATTTATAGGGCCTTACATGACGGTGATTTCCAGCAGCGAGCACACATTTGAAGGTTTGCTCTGATGCCTGTAAGGGATGACAGAAATTTTCTGAAGAACATGCTATTTACCAATGAAGCGACCTTCACAAACCATGGGCGCGTAAATTTACGAAATATGCACTTCTAGGTGATGAAGTATCCGTGTTGGGTCCAGCACGTGGAGCACCAGCCACAGTGGAGAGACGTATATAACCCGTCGCTTCTGGACCAGATTTTGTGCATCGCTCATATTCATAACAGAACAACAAAGTGAATACCAATGCTAATTTTTTCTTCTCTCAAATTACTATGACAACCCTCCTTTTATTCTTTTTAATCTTAAAATATTGTTTATCATTGAAANTTTTTTCTTCTCTCAAATTACTATGACAACCCTCCTTTTATTCTTTTTAATCTTAAAATATTGTTTATCATTGAAAATAATTAATTCCAAAAAATAGAGACCAGCATATTATATACCATTCTTTCTTAGAGTATATACCATAATATTAACAAGGCATTGAGAACAAAAAACAACTTAGTATTATATCGCGCCAAAATATGAATATTAGTACATAAATGAAAAATTGCACAATATATATATTGTGAAATAAGTATATATTTAAGAGATCACTACGTCATGCATAGATTGCCCATTTTTCATCTTTATTTGTTAGACTAACATGTCTTTCATTTACTAGTTTTATAACTTATTATCAATTAACTTCGCATAATGCTCTGGTAGTACAATACTATACTCTAAAAAAGAAAACAATTTCAACACTAAGTATTAATAAATTTAAAATCTTCAACTTTATACATTATATCTTGATGTAGCTCTTGTAAGTTTTGTAAATTAATATGAATCAATAAACTTCTTGAGCAGAGATTTCATTTTGTACTGTATATATATACATACATTTTTGATAAGAAAAATTACATATAAATTTATATAAAACAGTATATTTTAGTAGATACATACTGAACAGTCCTTTAACTGGCATTGAAGTAAAAAAAAGAAAAATTAAAAATTAATAATCAATATATAAATTTCGATGTTATGTTAGTTATTGTTCTAAAAATAAAAAAGTTAACAATGTCTTTATATAAATAAAAAGAAAAAAGAAACAAAAAATTAAGTAGTATATTTTACAATGTAAAACATGTGGTGAAAGGTAAAATTTAGAATGTTTTTCACCACAAAAATCTACCAAAAATAAACGCATTTATGGCAGTAAAAATGTAAACACTTATGTCGTAAATAATTGTATTGAATAAAATAAAGGTGATAAAAATATCTGTGACAGTGGAAAAAAATTACTTTACCTCTACATTGAAAAGCATAAAGAAATAAAATAATATAATAATATTCATAATCATATTAGAAATCAATACTTAATAAAGTATTGTAGATATTGTAAAGGAACTAAATATATTGGTTTATTTCCGCAGAATAAATTTACAATAGCTAAACCTTTAAATATGTGATCAAACCAGAGGATAAGATGGCTTATAAACAATAGAATCCCTTAAACAAAAAATAGCTTTTGTTTCAAAACTACATTTGATATTGATTTCTATGTTACTAGATTCACCATATACACTGAGGCGACAAAGGTCATGCGATACCTTCTAATATCGTGTCGGACCTATTTTGCCCGGCGAAGTGCTGTAACTCGACGTGGCATGGACTCAACAAGTCATTGGAACTCCCCAGCAGAAATATTGAGCCATGCTGCCTCTATAGACGTCCATAATTGCGAAACTGTTGCCGTTGCAGGAGTTTGTGCACGAACTGACTTCTCGATTATGTCCCATAAATGTTCGATGGTATTAATGTCGGACGATATTGGTGGCCAAATCATTCGCTGGAATTGTCCAGAATATTAATCAAACCAATTGTGAGCAGTTGTGGCCCGGTGACATGGCGAATTGTCATCCATAAAAATTCCATCGTTGTTTGGGTACATGAAGTCCATGAATGGCTGCAAGTGGTCTGCAAGTAGCTGAACATAACCCTTTCCAGTCTATGATCGTTTCAGTTGGACCAGAGGACCCAGTCCATTCCATGTAAAAACAGCCCACACCATTATGGAGCCGCCACCACCAGCTTGCACAGTTCCTTGTTGACAACTTGGGTCCACGGATTCGTGGGGTCTGCGCCACACTCTAACCCTACCATTAGCTCTTACCAACTGAAATCGGGACTCATGTGACCAAGCCACGGTTTTCCAGTCGTCTAGGGTCCAACCGATATGGTCATGAGCCCAGGAGAGGCGCTGCAGGCGATGTCGTGCTGTTAGTAAAGGCACCCGAGTCGGGCTTCTGCTGGCATAGCCCAGTACAGCCAAAGTTCGCCACACTGTCCTAACGGACACGTCCGTCGTACGTCCCTCATTGATTCCTGCGGTTATTTCACGCAGTGTTGCTTGTCTGTTAACACTGACCATTCTGCGCACACGTCGTTGGTCTCGGTCATTAAGTGCAGGCGGTCGGCCACTGCGTTGTCCATGGTGGGAGGTTATGCCTGAAATTATGTATTCTCGGCACACTCTTGACACTGTGGATCTCCGAATGTTGAATTCCCTAACCATTTCCGAAATGGAATGTCCCATNTCCATGGTGGGAGGTTATGCCTGAAATTATGTATTCTCGGCACACTCTTGACACTGTGGATCTCCGATCTCCATTTCCGAAATGGAATGTCCCATGCGTCTAGCTCCAACTACCATTCCGCGTTCAAAGTCGGTTAATTCCCGTCGTGCGGCCATAATCACGTTAGAAACCTTTTCACACGAATCAGTTGACTACAAATAAAAGCCCAACCAATGCACTGCCCATTTATACATTTTTACGAGATACTACTGCCATCTGTATATTTGCATATTGCTATCCCATGACTTTTGTCACCTCTGTGTACATTACATAAGCTAAATTAAAATGTAAATTTATTGTTTTGAAGAGTTGAAATCAGGTTTTTAACTACCATTAAATTTTTTTAAACCCTTTTCGATGGCCAGTTTTTTTTTTATAAAATCCTAGCATATAAGGTAAATGATCATTAAATTTTTAATAGAATTTAGTTCCTTTATTTTATCCTATATGTCATATTATCATTTTGTTGATAAACGTTATCTGTATTCAAAATATAGAAGTAACTAATAACTTCTTTTAATAAATCAATATCATACCAACCTATAGGAAAGCTAATTATTTTATTAATTTATGTAAGTGTTATTTATTATTTATTTTGGGGCAAATATGTTGTATGAAATCTAATCGATGCAATAGAGTGATTGTTGTGATGAAAATGAAAATGTTACTTTTCCTTAACATTGAATTGTAACTGTCAATTTTAATAATTGATTATTAATTTATTTCAAACTTAAGAGTTTCAATGAAGAAAATTTTGGGGTTTGGTGTTTTGATTTCTGAAGAAAAATTGATGGCTTAAATAGTTGGCCCATCGATCTGTAATATTCGTTACTTTTTTAATAAAAATTAAGAAATGATCTCTTAAATTAGTTTTTAAAAAATCTTTAGTTATTTTCGATAGTCAAAATACCTATCTTAAGAGAATGTTTTACCAGAGGTAGGCACACAAACCATTGATTGCTTTTATTTAGCTCTAGCCTTTTCAAAAATAACAAAACATTTAAAGACGAGAGAGAGAGAGAGAGAGAGAGAGAGAGAGGGAGAGATGACACACACTTTACGTGTATTTTTCGGCAGAATTATACTAATTTGAAGCACATGTACACTGAAGAGCAAAAAAAAAACTGGTATAGGAGTGCGTATGCGACTAACAGAAGTATGGAAACAATCTGAGTAACGCGATGCGGTCAGCACCTAGATCGGTTACTGCTGCTACAATGGCAGGCTATCAAGATTTAAGTGAGTTTGAATGTGGTGTTATAGTCGGCGCAAGACAGATGGGACATAGCATCTCCGAGGTAGCGATAACATTTGGATTTCCACGTAAAACCATTTCACGAGTGTACCGTGAATATCGGGAATCCGGTAAAACATCAAATCTTCGACATCGCTGAGTCCGGAAAAAGATCGTGAACGAACGGGACAAGCAACGACTGACGAGAATCATTAAACGTGACAAACGTGCAACCCTTTCTAAAATTGGCGCAGATTGGATTTGTGTACTGCCCTGCAGGATTCATGGTGTGAATTGCCTCCTGCATACCTTCAGATATTAGTCGAGTCCATGCCACGTTGTCTTACGGCACTTCTGCGTGCTCGGGGGGCCCAACACGATATTAGGCAGGTGTACCAGTTTTTTTGGCTCTTCAGCGTATAATGATTTTGTTGGTGGCTATATAAGTTATGAAAAATTTTAATACGTATGTTCCAAGTGTTGGAATATAGAATTTGGTTTTATTACTATAGATATGGGAAGGAAAAATAATAATGTTATATATATAAAGATAAAAGTAAAGATTTTATAACATTTTGAAAGGAAGCATGCTGTTGTTTTTGTTAAATATATTTACTATTGAACAAAATTTTTCCTATAAACATTAATTATTTAAAAATAATGTAAAAGTTTTATAAGATTAAAAATATTTACAATTTCATGTTTGACTGAAAATCAAACTTTATGTGTAATCAAGCACTTAAATACCTATAGGTATTTAAATACTGAAAATAAGAACTTATTATTGGAAATTAATAAAACTATATATAGTGATAATTGAAAAATTTATCATGAATGTAATAACTTGGAAATAACTGCTACATTAGATGAAGAAACGTTTATACTAATAAATAAACCAAGATGTGGGGTACAAGGTGAAGTTTCAGATATTTCGAATACTTCAACGTAATTGAATAAAATTAATATTAAATTGTTTTTGCATTGGGTAACAACATAATAATTCAAATAACATTAAAGTCTTTCAAAATTTAGGGAAAAAATACTATTCTAAAAATATTCTATGATAGTAACCATCCTGATATATAATATATTTAAAACAATGCATTGATAAATATAAAAAATGACCATCAATTACATGTCCATACATTTTAAAAAATAAATATTATATCATGCATATTATCCTAAAATATTGAACTATCAAATATAAATTCACACTGAGGCATACGTATTAAAAATGATAACCTAGCAACTGATGATAAAATAACTTTATTATCTGGTTTGGTTCATGCAGTTGGTAATTCATTAGGTTTACACCATACATATGATTCAAATTATAAAATGCATCCAGTACATAATTCTAATAACTTAGAATTTAGTCAAATTTATATTGATAGTTTTCAAAGTGTATATGGAAAATCACCAAAACTTTCAGTTAATATCAAATAAAATCGTTGTGGTAATAAGAACGTCAACATTTTTCTTATTATAAAAGATAAGTTATACATTTTATAAAATAAACATTTTTGGATAGAAAATCATAAAGGTAGTGTAGTCAATGCTAAAACATTTTTAATAACTGATTGATTAACCATTTTATTTCAAAATCTTTATTGCTAGACTATATATAAACGACCATTATATGAAATAGTGAAGTTTATTAATAATCAAATTTATATAATTGATCATAACTGTTTTAATAGTATTATAGTTTTTCTAATGACATCTTTCATCAGAATAAAATAGGAATGTAAAAAAAATTCTTATAATGGTATAATTATAATATTTTTTTATATAATTTATTATGTCAAATTATGTATATGTAAGATTCAAAGAAATCAACCAGGAATGAAAATGATAAATTTCCTCTATTACCCATTGACTTAGAATCTGGATTTAGGTATATGAATGGACATCTTTAACAAATTATACATTTATAAATACAACGAATTTACAATTTGCAATAAAATGAAATATGTAAGGGGGAATTATTAATTAAACGAAGGAAGTAGTTAATAATTTAGCACAATTTAATGTTCTAACAAATGTTTTTTGATTCGTATATGCATTATTTATATAAATTAATAACTAATCATTTACATGTTTTATTTATTATGGAATTTCAGGGTCTCCCACTGGAGGCCCTGAAAATATTACGAAAACTGCCACATAAGGAGAGGTCACAGGATTTTAGAAGTAAAAAAAAAGAAAATTAATGAACTGTTAGAATAATTTAAATTATGAGAATGTTACATATTTAGGTAAATAAAAAAAATAATGTTTTTTATAAAAATGGAGTTGATTTTTGATATGAAAAATAATTCCCGAACATTCAATTATAAGAATGTTGTATCTATCTTGGAAAAAAAAAATCCTTGGTTCAAAGGATAGTATGTTGCTGAGATATTATAATACAAAGATACCAACCAATCTATTCGAATTTTGATGGAGATAATAGGATTATTTATAAAAATATAAAGGTTACCTTGCAGATGAGGATAATAGGTAAAGAAAAATTTTCTAAAATGGTTAATGAGTCAGGTTTATATCCATTTATTTTATCTTCTAACTAACAAGAAGATAATTTGATTAAAATATGGGATTTACCATCAATTCGTAAATGTTGAGAGTAAAAACTACAGGAAGAGAACGAAAAATCAGCTATCAAATATGAAAATAAATAACAAAATAAAAATAAACATAAAGATAGAAAATTTTGGCATGAATATTAAAAACTATCATTAAAATTGATGAAAATATGAATAAAGATGATTCTATGTACATTGCTACTTACAGTACTATAAGAACTGAATAAGATGGAATATATTATGTTTGTCATTATGAATACCATAATTATACAGTTATAGAAATAATTATTTAAGTCTTTGTAAAACCATTTAAAGTTGAAGCAGAAGTCTATATCAAAACTTTAGATGAAATAATTAAATTGATTTGTAAACAAAATAATAATGCTGTGGATGTAATTAATGAGAAGAGGGACACAATAGATTTCAATATTTTAAATAAAAAACTGACTTATACTAAATCAATAATTTTTAACAAATGTTAACCACAGAAATAAAACCAGTAAATAAGAAAAAAAGTTTAAATGAAAATATAGTAGACGAATTAAAAATAACATGATTGACAGAAACGATTACTGAAATCTACAATGACTGTGAAGATAAGTATAGAAGAAAAGTGGAATGAAAAACGTTACAATAAATTTAAGGAAAGACCTATTTGGAACAATGCTACAAATGTAATAAAAACAGATAAATCCAAATGTTATTAATTATCTCTTAATAATACTGTTCCATGAGTGTTACATAAATATCTTCTATTCTATCTCCATCGAGATAAAATAACACTTCAACACAGTTATCGGGTAATTTATTTGTCTACAAATTTTCTTACATTAATATCATTACGATGTAAGATAGCTAAATAAAATAAGAGCGATGCTTTTTTTATGATATATAGGTATCGTTTATAAAAAATTAGTTACTTAAGAATTTATTTTTCACAAGACGACGTCTTTTTTACTGATCCATAAATTATGAGAGTTATCAAAACATAATCAATTAGATTCCTTATATTTTTTCACCCACCATATCTTTTGCAATACAAGTTGGGGCCTCATATTTAAGAACTTATCAATTTTAATCATTCTGTTGACCAATAAGCGGCCTATCTCTTTTCAAATATTCTCTTAAGTTCACCTATTCTGACAATATCGCCAATTTTATATTCAGTTTCAGAGCATAAATTTTTATTCTCTGGATGTCTTAACATTATTTTATTAATTTTATTAATTTTTATATGTTTCAGACCAATAAAAGTATTATTGTGATCATTAAGTAATACATATAAAATATTTATCCATTTATAATTCTCATTCAAAGTAAAAATTTTTTGTACACTATTTTTTAATTACGTTTAAATATCTCAACTTCATTCTTTATGATCTGAAAATGTTGAATAATGATTAATTACATATTTTTCATAGGTTCATGGAACAGCTTATTATAAAATTCTTTACCATTCTCACCTTGTAAGTTACTGGGTTTTATTTTGTTAGTATAGATTCCAATCAATTGACAGCATTTGTAGCTGTTTTACCTTTAACAGCTAAAGCAAACGCATACTTAAAAAAACCTCAATGATTGTTAATATATACTTGATCCTTTGTTTATAGATGATGTATCTATAAATTTCCAGTATCCATATTAACTGAATCGATCTGCCTTAAGTGATCTATACAAAATTTATAACTTTTCCCCTAAGAAAATTATTTCTAATAGGTTTGTATAATTCATTTATGATACACTTGTGAAGAAACATTTTTTAATGTAAATTTTTTAGATTTACATATAGCATATATATTCATATATTTTTTAATGCTGTACTATTTTCTGTATTATCTAATTTTATGTGTGTTAATTTTAGTATTTTTCTTACACCTCAAACTCCAAGAAAAAATTAAATTATATATTTAACGAAAATAGTTATTGTTGCTGATAAGCCATCTGTGTGGTCAGTATACTTAAATTTTATATTAAAAGTATCATCTTTTTTCACATCAAAGCCTTTTGTGTAATCTATCGCTTTGTGACTGTGTTATACAATAAATTCATCAGTTGCTATGTCAACAGTGTGTCCAGTTATATTAATTTCACTTCCATCAAATACAAAAGTCAAAAATACTTGACCCTTAACTAAAATGAAAATGTGATTTTTTTTTCCCCTTTTGTATATACAACATGGACCCATATTCATGTGCCAAACTCCAGAAGGTGATTACTTGTGGAAAATAAGGCGGGGTATACATTGAAAACACTATCATGTGGTGAATATTAAGGAAAGTACGCGGTGTTGAAAATTGAAATTTTAAATTCATAAATGTAAATATTACAGGAAGTACATAAGATCAAGCAACCAAAATCGGAATGGTGTTTCACGAATCAGAAATCGTAAATATGTGTAAATTTGGTTGGTCAAATCGTTCCCATTCATTTTCGCAGGGAACTTTGGAACACTAGGCGATACATGTAAAGTCGAGGCACATTATCATCCACCATGGCATAATGGAGACAAAAGGCCGTCTTGTCGGAACTCGGCCCGGTAAACCATTTTTGAGAAAACGTGACTCAAAATTTTGAATGTGCGGTGTATCCGTGCGGAGTAGGCAACACATTTGCCATTTGCGCCACACATGTAGCGGAGAAAACAGGTGAGGATGTAATCTGTTATTGCGTGGAGGATAATTGGTGCTTGCGTGGAGGTGGCCCCCGCTGCTGAAAAGTCAGTATGTGCCTGCAACTCTTTGTGGAAGCATGGAACGTTTTACGCGAGCGGAGATAGCCGAAATGCACCTCGAGTATGGAGAAGCCAACGCTAAAGCAAGACAAGCAGTGGAACTGTGTCAACTCTCCCGTGTGACATTTGTACGGTTCCGTCAGAGATTGCGGGACGAAGGCTCCACGGTAGTGACGAGGCCGAATGCTGGAGCATCACGTACAAGGCGAACAGCGGCATTTGACGAGGACGAGCTTCGTCGTGTGCGCCATGGACCCTCTGTTATTTCATGGGCTGTGGGCCGCGGTGTGGGTGTTAGACATTCAAGTTCTGCACGAGAACCGTATGCACCCGTACCACGCAAAGGAGGTCCACGTTCTTAGCGAACGTGATTACGTGCCACGTGTTACATTCTGCGAATGGTTCCTCCAAGAAAACAATGTGCGTCTAAACTTTACACGGACTGTGCTCTTTACAGATGAGGCCTATTTCACCAGGGATGGAATCTTCAACACGAGGAACAACAACGTCTGGGCGTACCTTAATCCCCACCACACGCACCTCATGGGCAACCAAGTGCCTACAGTGTCAACATGCTGGGGCCTTATTTGCTTCCCGACCGCCTCAATGGAGCCCGCTACCTGATGTTCCTGTAGGAGGTATTGCAGGAAATGTTGGAAGAAGTACCTCTTGCCATTCACCACGCCATATGATTTCAGCAATATGGGGCACCACCACATTTTCCTGCTGCCGTACGCCATCATCATGACGTTATATTTCCAGGCCGCTGGATTGGTAGAGATGGGCCCATCCATTTTCCGGGCTGATTTCAGACCTGATATTGCTGGGTTTCTTTTTATCAGGTTATGTCAACTCCCTGGTCTAGGAGACGTATGTGGCTAGTGGAGAGGATTTCTTGTCACATGTGATAGCTGCATACGCTCCATGCCAGACATTTATGCACGGGTCTAGGCCAACCTGATCCGCAGTTGCCATTTGTGTATTGAAGTTGGTGTACTGTAAATCGAACAGTTGTTGTAAATGCTGCCGTTAATAAATACGCACTGCGTACATATGTGTCATGCAATACTCCTAAGTTATATACACTCCGTTCCTTGTTCCCTACGCTTGTCCTCTATTAACCATTACATGTAGATGTAAATCCACATACCATGGCGCGAGTGGCAGATGTGTTGCCTATCCCCGCATCTTCGAAATTTTGAGTGGCGTTTTCTCGAAAACGGTTAACCGGAGCGAGTTTAGCCAAGAGGACATTTTGTTTTCATTTTTCCATTGTGGATGATCAATTGCACCGTAGTTTTATTTACCGCCTAGTTTTTCAAAGTTCACTACGAAAAGAGGGACGATTTGACCAACCAAATTCACACAGATTTACAATTTCCAATTCGTGAAACACCATTCTAATTTTGATCATTTAATCTCAAGTATGTCCTGTAATATTTACATTTATGCTTTTCAAAATTCGATTTTTAACACAGCGTACCTCCCTTAATATTCACTACATGATAGTGTTGTCAGTGTATACCCCACTTTAATTTCCACGAGAAATCAGCTCCAAGAGTTTAGTACATGAATTCTGGTCCATGAAGTATTTGAAACACTTGTGTTCTGCTTAATTTAATAAAATTCAGTTTTAAATTAATTTGTGTTTCACAGTAATTTTTAATAGATAGGAAAAGATTAAATAGTTCAGATTTTTTTGCAACATTTACAAATCATTGTTTATTTCATTACTTTGTTTTTAAAATTATTTTATTAACACCATATTTAAGATCTACTGGATCATCCACTTCATTTATTCTTATATTTTGTATAGAATCATATTATTTTGTATGGACAAAAACCTTAATGTTTTTTGTAAAACAGCAAATATAATGTATTTTTATTTAATATGAGTTTTTGTTGCATCATCATTTAATCTAGATTTAGGATCAACATTTTCCTTAAAATATTTACTTAAATATTCCAGGATTTTTTTTTCTCCAAATATATGTGTAATTTAATAGAAAATAAATTACATTAGAAAACTATAATTCTAAGAAAATTAATCTAGTAGGCCTACAATTAAACATAAATGTCCACAGATAACTGAACCAAAGTTGTGCAGTCTATCATCATTATAATAAAGTATGTTGTTTTTTAAATAATGAATTATTTCTATTAGTAAATATCTCCAAATGAATCGAAGTAATGAGCGTCATTATTGATTGATGCTATTCCCCACCTGTGGTATACAAGGTGGTTAATAGGGTCAGAGTTAATTCCTCCAGGCACAGACTATGAAGTGCCTGATAGGTTGATGGTAAACAATAAGGTAGTCTTTCGGAGTTTCACTTTACTGGTTGGTTATATTGTCTGCAGTTTAAATATACAGAAACACTTCCGAGGTGTGGTACTCTATTTAACTAACTCGGATTAACTGTGGGAGATATCTTCGGGGGAGGGGTTCCTTCTTTGGGAGACGACATGATACCTAGCTCTGCTTGTAGTGCTTGGTATGTTGTTTTCAGCTGGATGAGCTCCGGTGATGTGGACGGCCTTGTAAATGCCCGCATTTGGTGTCATCTTCCCTCGACTGATGCTCTGGGTTCGCTCCTTGACGCTCTTCTCCCAGTAACCTCTCGCTCCAACGTCCTCTCGCGATTCCCGACTCAGATGACTCTCTTGGCACCGTGAAAAAAACTGTATCCCTCTTCTCTCGTAAATTCGCTTATATCCTCTCTTTTCTGTCCTCCCTAAAACTGTAAATGTGCCTCTCCTCGTTGGGAGAGGAGTGTGGAGGGGGGCACAGAACAAAGAATACTTTATACATGTGCCATTGTTGTTGTTTTGAGGGGAGGGGGGGTTGTGTCAGCGGCCCCTGGCGGTGCGTGTCCAAGTGCTTCTGCCTTTTTTTAGTGTCAGGGGGGAGGCACTCGTGGCACCAACTTTCAAACTAATCAGCCTTTCCTCGGGGCATATCTCACATGGGTCGGCGTAATTTTCCTGTCGTCCGCCTTCCCTATTTTAACTCGCTTGACGGTTATTTGCTTATCTCGGCATAACATCATCATGTCCAAGTTCACGCGGTTTGCTAGGGGAGGGGGCAGGAGAGGTCCCACATTGCAGCGACACGTGTAATGGCCTGCACGCTCTAACTACTTCTGGCTCCTCTGCGCGTGTGCCTGTCGAAGGTGCTCGCGGGAGATTAAAATATGCGTTACACATCATGATTTTGTAATATCAAACCCAGTGGGTTCCTGGATTTGATAAAATATCAAAGTTAACGATAGCAAAGTCATTTTTCTACATTTTATTTGTTATTTCATGTATACCTCTCTAAAATGTTTAATTTGTAACTTATGTACACAATTTTTGATATCAATATTAGGTATGGGTGCCACATTAAATTTTATTCGGTCTACCTACTCCTTTTTTTTTTCCATCAACTTCTTCACCAACAGGATGATTTTCCATAGCTAAATTACGCGTCTGTTGTTCTTCCAATTCTTTTTCATTTTCTGTAGTCTTTTCTATTGATTTGTATTTAGCACTTGCACCATCAGCTAAAACATCGAATGCATTTAATATAAGAATAAATAATGGTATAATATCAACCATGGTGTAGTTCACATCCTCTCTTATCGGTGATTATGTTTATTATTGTAGAAAATAACGTTGCTAATTTCAATGATTATCCTTCCTCTGGTTTTCATTTTCTTTAGAAGCTGATATTCTCTTAAATATTGATCAATATATAATTCCTTAAGTTGATGGATTAGTATATCAAACATTATATCTTTTTTTATATAAAAAATTAATATAGATTTTGTTTATTTTATTACTACATTTTATCCCCATCCTTATTTGCTTTTTGGAAACATTCCATAAATAGTCAGAGAAACAATTTTTTTCACAAATTGGAATATTGTTATCTAATATGATTACTTTATCTTCTTTTTATAAAAAAAGTTTATTAGTTTCATACAAATAATTAAAACCTTTATGATCTATGTAGGTAATGTCATGTGGTTTGCAGGCATCGTTTAATTAATTTATTCCTTTACATCGCCTTTATAATTTTGTATCTAATTTTGTAAAAGGACAACAATAATTAAAGCCAGGTAAATGCATTTCTGGTAAACTTAAGTTATTTAGTGTCCAACCGACTATTCCCTTCCCATAATGTTCAGAATTAAAAATTAAAAAGGGGGATTGCATTTAATACTCTTCTAGAAGACGGTTAAGTAATTTTCCTACATAATTCATCCAGACATATTCTTTTGGTATATGATTGTATTTTTTGATTCCTTGAACAGATTTTGGTGTTGTTGGGAAATACATTCATGCAGGTGTATGTATTTGGTTCAGATCTTGAATGTGGTGTGTTATACTCTTTTCATTGGTTTATTTATATAATAATATTTTTAACATTTATGGCAATTTTATTTGCTTATTAGTATTATATTCCTGGAAAATACTTGTTCTAGAATCCTGCAGAAAAAAAACTATTGTTATCCTAATTCTTACGAGTTTGATATCCTTGATGTGAAAAGGCAGAATTCTATTTAAATAATCTATTTATTTATTCAAAAATACACATTCTAATAGGCATTAGAATCTGTGTCTGGGCTGCAGTTATAAACACTTGCCTAA